>APFE031719133.1:10785-30146 GCA_000404065.3 Pinus taeda | reverse complement strand
CATGCAGTTTATCTTTCAACTTTCTCTTAAGTACAATCAAAAGTACAATATCCTCGATCACATGTACATGTACTTCCAAAGCTGAAATGAATATAACTTTCGCTGCGATAGAGTGAGTCTCATACTCAGCTTTCACCTTCATGGCAAAATTTTTGCAACACATAAAAAAAAACATGCATACATCCAAAGTTTGTATGTACAAAAGGAGTATGTCTTACTGTGTCAAGAAGTCCATCCACTTCTTACCAAGCCACTTCAATGGCGATTTTTGTTGTAGCAGTAGTTCTTCATGTGAATCTTCCACATCGATAATGGAATCCATAGATCCACTTGCGCCAATGTTTTTGTCCTCAAGCTGCATGTGCTTTGGACGACTTGTTGGATGCAAGGTCCAACAATGAGAAACATGATGTCCCTTCTTTCGACAGAATTTGCAACTTTCAAGCACTTTCTGAGAAGGTTTTCTTTGCCTCGTCTACTTCATGTGCACTTTCTTTTTCAACCAGCATCTTGAAGCAACATGGTTAAATCCACCACAAAATGTGCAACAAAACTTCCTCGTTTGCTGCATAGAATGTCCATCCTTTTTGTCTTCGTGAGACAATGAACTAGTAGAGGAGACAACTTTCCTTTTCAGACTTTCATCACTGTGTTTGTCTTGAAAATTGTTTACATTTGCATTCTCGCCATAAGCAACATGTTTACCCTCTACTTGCTGCAATGATGGCTTAAAACAATGGCAATCATTCTTAAAACAGTTTTGGCATATATTCATTTGAGAACTTGGGATAAAGGTTCTTTTTAAATTTGCATCACATGCATTCAAGGATTTGAATTCTTCACCATTAAACTGTTCATATCCAATACCAACATTCTTGGGTTGCTCCACAACTGAAATAGGATCCACCATGCCTTGTGCATGCTTGCCCAAACCTTTGCCTTCTTGATAGCCCATCTTAAACATTAATTTGGACCCCATACCTCTTGTATGTTTTTCAAAAGAACCAACACACTTTTCAATTGAGGGAATTGAAGACAAGTTTGAATGATTTACCTCATCCTCATGCATTTCCTTGGACAAAGGCTCTTGAGCTTGAAGGAGTTGTTTCTCCATGTCATGCAGTCTTTGGAGACTTTTTTCCTTCTCATCCTTCATAGCCAACAATTGTGCTTGAAGCTTAACACTTTCTCTTTGATCCTCAATGAGAATCTGCACCATGTCCTTCACCTTTAGGAACTCATTCTTCATGTCATCATTGAAGAATTTTGTGAGGGAGGAACCTTCACTTGTGGAAGAAGTTGACATTATGTAAATGGTCAATTAAACAAAAGAAACTTCCAAATAAGAGTTCTCAAAGCTTCCAATCAAATGACAAGCTTTAACCAAATGCCAAACAAAAAAAAACCCTTCTTATTCAAGCAACCATTTGCAACAAATAAAACAGTCAATCTCTTACACTGCTTTAACACCTTTTGCACAAACAAATGCTCAACCAGGAGCTTTGATACCATCTGATTTGAAAATGGAATGTACTTGTTTAAGGGTTCAAGGTATCCATTTCCAATAATTGCAAATGTGAGCTATACACTTCAAGTGACCTCTAAAAAGGTGAAAACTTCCTATTTCTTATACAGAGATAGACTGTAGGGACATTCACCGGACATGTCACCTCTAAAGAGAGGATGAGTTCCAGAGGCTACCTGGCCCTCTACAGGCTCTGCCTAAAGAAATAGCAAAGTAAACACTTAGAAGTCTTTGACATGCACATACTTGAAGTTTGATATCTTGCGGAATAAGACAATTAACTTTCTGTAGCTGAATAGGTGATTATGTGTGTATGCAAGTTATGTATATTTGTTGTTTAACACTTTATATCAGTTTTGTTTAGCATATCATCTTCAACAAATAAAGACATGCCAAAATGATAAAGCAGTTCACCCCTTCTGGGCTAATCTGTTGGTCAGCCTCTCCACTTAAGCTTGCCCTTGTATTAAAAATGCTACAAAGGCTAATACAAGAATATGAGTGTCCTCAAAAGACAATCTGACTTAAATACAAAATCAGAAGATAGGAATTAGCTAAACATGCTCTTCCCAAGAACTAAAACAGTGAAATTGTACCTCATACAGTACTTTCCCCAATTGGCCCTAGTGGCCCTTTAAACTTGCATGGAGAATTTCAAGGTGAATATGACCTCAATTGGTTTTGAAACCTCTGCCATTAGACTCAGAAGGTCGAAAATAGCATACATAGGCTTTTGAATCACCAAAAACGGATGAACACAGCCCCCAAACAGCTCAAGCACTGAAATGGCCCTAGTGGCCCTGAAAGCTTCCCTGAAGCTAAACAGTGAGAAGAATTCCTCAACAGGCCAAAAAAGCTGTAGAAATGGATTCAGAAGGCTGAAAACCTTCAGGAATGACCTTCGTTCCACATTCACTGGCTACACAATTCCTAATGCAGCTCCCAAACTGATTTGGCCCTAGTGGCTCCTGGAACTTCCCTGAAGCTAAAACACCTGCAAACAACCTCAGATGGCTGTGAAACCTATTCCAATGGCTTCAGAAGGTTGAAGAGACCCAAAATCAAAAAAACATTCGTTCAAAACGGACTTTCCTAGCCAAAGTTATGGCCACTTAATCCCAACTGCCAGTTGCCCTTGAAAAACTCCAGCTAACTGTAGTGGAGGTCCAGATAAGTCCGCCAAATATGGCGCCACCGCCAACAGCTCCTATAAATATGGCATAACCGCCGGCCCTGGGTAGTGGTCGTATGGACATGGTCATGTGAACGGGGGTTGGCCCCCTCCTTTTCCCGCCTTACAGTAATTCAACGTTTTATATAAATTGTTCTGTTGGTAGTGCAAGCCCCTATTGCATGGTCTAATGGTAAGGCATTGGAGTAGCTGTCGGCAGGTTGTCGGATCAAACCTCACTTCCACCTGAATTTTGAACAAACGCCATTCCCTTGTTGACGTCACCCTAGGCCACGTGGCAGCCTCTGAGCCTGCCACGTGGCGGCTTCTGATTGGCTGCTCAAAAGGAATATTCCTTGGAATATTCTAAAGAATATTTTACAACAAATTCTAAAGAATATTTTATGGAATATTCTACGGAATATTCTTTTTTAAATTTTTTTTGATAAATAAAAAATTAAGGGTTATTGGGCGATTTTGTTTTTGGCATAACTTTCTCATACGGCGACCATTTTTCGAACCGTTTGTGGCGCCGGAATCAGGAGGACGAGCTCTATCCAGTAATTCAGGTTTGAGATAGTTCTAAGAACTTTCATTTTTAACCATTTTACGACACTTGGTCCTGCGCTCCTGATCAGCAGTCTTACCCAAACTGGGGTTGTAGAAATTGATGTCATTACTAGATCAAAAGTGGGAAACTAAAGTTGCATTCAGATGCCAGTCTCCCCCAAAACCATGGCCCAGCTTCATAGATAGCCTTCTTGTCTTCAACATTTTCAAAAACCATAGTGAAGAAACCCCTAGCCATAGGGTAAATATTTAGCTCATATGTCAAAAGGGGCTTCCATATCTTAGAGATCCATTTATGTAGATTGGCCAGTCGTGGCCATAATCCATTAAACCTACAAACCAAACCATTCTCTAAAAAATATTTTTCATAGTCTAAAGCTTCCTCATCCACGGGAACATTAAGGGCAGAAATTTATTGCACCCCCATAGGATCAGAACCAAACTTTAGCATAGAGTTGTACAAAACCAAAGAAGAGCTAGCTTGACCAGCAGCCATACCTTAAATTATTATTATTATTATTATTATTATTATTATTATTAATTATAAAAATAGTTAATATATAAGTTAAACATATACATGTGGCAATATTCTTGACCATGGAGATTTACCCCAACTTTACTATTTATATTTTTAAACTATAAATAGACTTTATTACAATATCAGCCTAATCCATCTTAACTTGGGATCTACACAACACCAAGAAGCATCAAATCTCTTTTCACTCCAAAAGAGGTTTGCATCTCAAGAGATTTAATTTCTCTTGGTGCTTGGTAGATCCAGAGTTAAGATGGATCTAGATTGGTTTATTTCCTCCTTTAAATAGATTATCTTGCACATGAATACCATGGGTTCTCATAAACGTGAAGCTCAAAAACCAATGGAAACTTGATCAAGTCAATTTTACCTTATTATTTTAGTTTAAAGTTATTTTTATTTTAAAGTAGGATTTTTTTATATTTATTTTATTTGATCAAGTAAAAATGTTTAACGTGGGGTTATTTTTTATTTTATTTTTTTGACCAAGTAAAAATGTTTGCATACATCACATTACATTACATACAACATTATCCTCTCAATGTAATCATGGATTAACACCATGGCTTATCAATACCACATGATGAAAAAACCATAACTTATTTCACAATCAAAATATTATATGTATGTGTGCGTGTGTGTGTATTAGTTTAATTTAATTTAATACATTTTTAAAATTAAATTAAAAAAAAAAAAAAACAAAAAGAAAATAACTACCTTTGAAATAAATCTCAATCCTTAATATTACTAAAAATATTCCATGGTTATTTTGTAAAGGTTAAATCCCTACCACCCACCTATTAATTATTTATAATTAAAATAAAATTTTGAAATCTTTATTCCAAACCATACTATTAAAAATAGACATTGATATTGATGTAAATATATATGATTCTATTGATAGATTGATAGTTGAATTGCTCCTAGCCCACGGGGCTTTGGATTGACGATGAATGGGTGCGCTGTTAAGGCACTCCTTGTGATAGGTCAATGGTTCAAATCCCTTGTGGGTGCTTACCTACCAAAAAAAAAATATAGTTGAATTGCTCCTACTATATGAGTGATACGAAAGAAAAACAAGGTACACAATTTGAAATTGATTAGTAATGTTTTCTTAGGATATATGATTTATTGGTACATTGACAGTTGAATTGGTCCTACTATATGAGTGATAGCAAAGCAAAATGAGGTACACAATTTGAAATTGATTGGTAATGTTTTCTTAGGAGTTGGCTTAGCTTGAATATTATCAAAACCTTGGGGTTATGGGTGGCTTATATCTTTGAAACTTTGACACATGGAATTATCTTAAATATTTTTTTTTGTCAAATTTGTTATGTAAAATAGTGTTAGAAATATGGCCACTTTGGATAATATTTATCCCATGTTATATGTATGATCTTGTTTCTCCAAGGGGAGTTCGATTAATTCTCCCTTGAGTGGTAGCCAAGCTATACAAGGTTCGCATCTTAATACTCATAAGTGATGTTTACAATAATCATGTCACTCACTTAATCTAAGGTATATCAAAATTATTGACCCATCCCTTAGTGGTGGGGAACATTTTCATCAATGTGAAAGAGATGTATGATCTTTCGAATAATAAATATTGCATTTGTGCATAATTTACAAAGGAGAATATAGATAACATTAATACACATGATATAGGATGTGGCTCCATGTGAAAATAACATTGTCATGTTGTATAATTGAATTTCATCTATAGTGTTGATGTTTAATTCTTGCGGGGTGTTGTCACCTACCAAGATACAACATATTATACACTTCTACAAATCATTGGAGTTGCATTTGGTGATAGCTATCATTTTTCATACACTAAAATTAGGGTTGTTACATAGATGACATAATTTAATAAAGTTCGTTTTGTAGAGTAAGCTAGATATATTCTCCTATTTGTTGAATTTGTGACTATGGCCAATCTACATAATGTACATTTGGTCACTTCATGTAATTGTATTTATCATTGTAATGCATATTTATATATTCTTGAGTAATAATAAATGTATTTTGAGTCAAAGTATCATTGTGACTTTTAAAATATGTAAATTTGAATTTCTGAAACAAAAATTTTGGCTCCAAAAGTGACAAGTCGGTTTCCTTCCAAGTCAAGTTGTCCCTAGCCAAGAGACATGTCCATTCACCCTAGGCAAACCACTATATGAAGGTAGCTTGACTTTCTCATTTGGTCAATTCACGTTCCTTATGCAAGGCATTTTCTCGGCAAGTGAGCGAAGGACAAGAAGGACAAAGAAGGGAAAAAAGAAGGATGAGTTTTCTCTCTCCTCTCTCTCTTTAGAATCTCACACATGTGAAGTATTATTTGTCTCTGTGGCTCACATTTTTTTGGAGAAACTATTGCAAGGGGATGAAATTTCTAGTTTAATGGGGAAACTGCTACAAGGCCGAAATTCCTGGGTAACTAGCTATTGCAGGAGGGTCAAAATTCTGGAAGTGAGGGATTAAGAGTGAAGTATAGGATTAGTTTGGTGACTTGACTTGGAGGAGAATACCAGGTTTGACCATAGGTCTAGGTGTGTCTCTCATTGAACAAGAAGAATTCCTCTATTGAAAAGGTTGTTGGTTTTTCCCCATAGTGGGATTTCCCAAGGTAAATCTTGTCTCTCTTTTTAGCATTGTGATCTCTATTATTCTATTATTCTTTACGGTTGAATTTATGAAGTATAATTATTGAATGATATATTGGAATAAATTTAAAAGAAGATGTACATCAAAAGTAATCATCAAAATTTCAAAAATGTTGTGCTAACCCTAATTGCACTAAAAAAGCAAAATGGTATCAGAGCTTTGGTAAAGGAAGAAAGGAACATTGAGATCACCTTGAAAAAACCAAGTTCTTCTCCCATGGATTGGTTTCAATGGATACATCTATGAAATATGAAAACAAGTTAGTGATCTGGATTTAAATAGGAACGCAACAAATTATAGATATAACCATAAACAAAGAGATGCGGTGGAAATAATGCTTCATTTCATTAATGTAAAACACTGAAATATGCTTACAAATAAAAATGGAAATAAACTAGCTAGGGTGATGGTAGCGTATCTCTGAGAAGAGATGTGGTGGCTACATGCCTCTAAACTGTGTTACAATGAGGCTCGAAGGCCTATTTTTTCTCTAGAAACAATGGAAAACCCTAAACATCCAAAAACCTAACCCTAGGAGGTGAAACGCCAAACTGTGGACCCTGTTTTGGGTAAATTGCTACATCAACTTCCTGGGGTCGTAACTTTGGCATACGATCTCCGTTCGACGCTCATAATAGCTCATTAGAAATATCTATCCTAGGACTACAACTTTGGGAAGAGAAACATCAGTCCATGGACCCATGTTTCTCCCATATTTCCCAAAAAGGTCGTTTAGGGCCTAAAAACGACTCTGGAAATTCAAGACTCGAAAAACTGCTAAAAATAGTAAATTGTGCTACAATTAAGGAAACTGAAAGAGGCAGTTGTCGGGGTCCAAGTGGGATAGGTGGGTGGCCACCAAAATCCACCTAGATCATTCCTCCCCCCTTAGGAAGCAATGGTCCCCATTGTGTTGAGTTCCTCCATCTGTTGAACTTGGCCCTTGGTGAGTTGTTTTGCAATCTCTGATGTGTCCAGTAATGGTGGGAAGCATGGTCAAGGGAATTGAACACTCAGTGCAAGTGAAGGAATGGAGGAATGTTGTGCTCCAAAGCATTTTTTCCCACAACCTTGGTAATGCCATAAGGATCATGTCAGAGTGGTCTAAGCTTCTGATGGGCTCTTGTAAGGCATCCTTTCTGCAGATGCAATAAAATATAGAAATAACCATGAATACAGAGATGCAACAAAAATAATGCTTCAATTCATTAATGTGAAACACTGAAATATGCTTACAAACAAAAATGGAAATAAACTAGTTACGTCGATGGTAACTTATCTCTGAGAAGAGATGTGGTGGCTAGATGCCTTTGAACTGTGTTACAATGAGGCTCGAAGGCCTATTTATTGTTGAGAAACAATGGAAAACCCTAAACATCCAAAAACCTAACCCTAGCAGATGAAACAAGAAAATGTGGGCCCTGTTTCGAGTAAATTGGTACATCAACTTCCCAGGGTTGTAACTTTGGAATACAATCTCCATTCGATGCACACAATAGCTCGTTAGAAAGATCTATCCAAGGACTACAACTTTGGGAATATCAACATTAATCCATGGACCCATGTTGCTCCCAGATTTCCCAAAAACGTCGTTTAGGGCCTCAAAACAGCTCCGGAAATTCAGGACCCGAAAAAATGCTAAAAATAGTAAAATGTGCTACAATTAAGGAAACTAAAAAACTAAAAGAGACAGTTGTGGGGGTCCAAATGGGATAGGTTGGTGGCCACCAACATCCACCTAGATCAGTTAGAGGAAGAATTAAACTTCAGAGCTTGGAAAGTTATAAATAGACATTCTTCTTACCAAGAACAAGGTTTTGGCTATTGTTACAGGTAAGGTGACTGAACCAAAAGATGATGTAGGAAAAGTGAAGTTAAAGGAAGATGAAATCAATGTTATGTGCAAAACTTTATATCACAAAGAAGATGTAGGATTCACTAATGAATTTATACACTATCAAGAATGTGGATCAATCAATGAACATGAGAATGAACTCCAACATACAATGATGAATAACAATGACATTGTAGCTTATTAATTTGTAAGGATTTCTCAAATAAGATATCATATTCAAACAATTGGAGAACCCATCCTTGATCAAGAACTAGTGATTACTACACTCAATGGTATTCCTAGATCATGGGATTTCTTTGCAGCAGGTATAAACATTTGGAAGGAATATCCTACATTTGAACAATTATGGACATCATGTTCTCAAGAAGAAGCAAGATTAATGACCATATATTGTAAAGATGAAGAATTTCAAGCCCTTGTAGCTCATTTCAAGAACAAAGGAAAGAATAAATTTGAACCTCAACATAAAAGGTCAAGCAAGGTATCTTCTTCCTCGAAGAAGAAGAAATATTTATCAAAGATACAATGCAATGGTTGTCAATAATATGGTAATCTAAAAAGATATTTTCCTAATATGGATAACAAGAAAAGAAAATGGAAACAACATGCTTCCACAACATAAGTTGAAGAAGATGAAAAATAAGAGAAGACCAAAGGTGAAAAGGATTTCTTCTACTATTCTGCTTTGACAGGCTCATTTACAGATGATGATGACATGTGGTTGGTAGATAGTGGAGCATTACAACACATGACCGAAGATCATGGGAATATTTCAAGAATGAAAGAAAGGAAGTTCTCTCAAGGGGTTGAATTGGGAGACAATAAAATTTATGCAATCAAAGGGGTTGGAAAGGCATCCATATAGTTAGAATCTAGTAACAATGTGCATCTCAGCAGTGTCCTTTATGTACCAGGTTTGATAAAGAATCTTGTCTTTGTTTCTTGTTTATAAGATAAAGGAGATAGGGTTGTTTTTGTGGATGGAAAAGTACTTGTTTGGACAAAGGGCTATATTATAGATGATGCTAGGGTTATTGGGATTCATGATGGAAGAATGTATAGACATTTAAGTCAACCAGATCAAGTACTATTACATGAAAAAATAAATCCAAGTGAGTTATGGCATCGAAGGTATGGACATCTTCATTTTATATCATTGCTTGAATTAAGTGAACTAGTGTCAAGGGTTCTTGAACTTCAAATTAAGAATGATGGTGTAGGCAAAGGATGTGCTCTTGAAAAGAATATCAAGAAACCATTTACAAATAGTGAAAACAGATCCAAGGAAGCCTTTGACTTGATTCATTCTTATGTATGTGGTCTGATGCCCGTAAAATCGTTTGGTGGTTCGTTGCACTATGTGACATTTATTGATGACTTCTCCCATAAGACATGGATATATATATTGAATACAAAATATGAGGTATTTGACAAGAACTATGAAAATAAACCCACCTCACCCCACGCCCATCATGAAGTTGAGAATATGCAACCCTCCAATAAGAAGGCTCATCTTTCACACTTTTGTGGCGTCACTGGTAGAATTTCCAAAATTCTTTAGAAATGGAATATTGGTTCTGTATTCAAACCTATGGAAAAAATCAAGCACAAGATGAAATTAGTAAATGACAAGATTGATTAATAACAACTCAAAGGGGTTTACAAGATCAATTGTTCTTATGGTAGAATCTACATGGGTAAAACTGGATGTTTGTTTAAAATTAGAATTAAGGAAGATGGATCATACATCAAGAATCAGAACTCTCGCTCCTCCACACTAGCTGAACACTCCCTTCAGTCTAAAACCCATATATCTTGGAAGATACTTCAATTATCTCAATAGAGGATCACTACCTAAAAATAAATTTTATAGAAGGGCTAGAGATAAAAGAAACATCCTAACAACCTTAATCGGGATAGTGAACTTGATGTAAGTAGAAGTTAGCTTGCTCTCATCCCTCATCTCTAGTGTTTAGCACTTCTTGTAGTTTTAAGAATTAATCAATAATACCATTGTAAATATATTAATATATTATTGTATTTCATTAATATTAATAGACTAATTTATTAGTTTATTGTACAAGAATCTATTAGTATAATTTCATTATTAATTAATCCAAAATTTTAATATTAATATTAAATTAAAATTAATTCATTAATATTTACATGAATAACTTTTAATATATTGCTATCCATACAAATAATTTATAGATTATTAAATTATTACCTATAATACCACTTATCTCATATATTATATGGCTATAATTATTAAATATTCATGAATATATGTTATTAATAATCTAATTCTTTAATATTATTTTATTAGGTAGATTCTTCATTAATTATTATTAAAATTTAATGAGTTTTCTTGAAAACAAAACATTTAATTATATAAAAAACTTGTTATTATCATTATTTTATATTCTTCCATATTTGAACTTTGCATCTACTAATTTTTAGAAATTTTTGGGGTTTGTTTCTTTCCTTTTTTATTTTTTTCCTTTTCCTTTTTTTATATTTACACTTTATCACTTCACTTTCTTCTCTCAAACATTTTTGTCCTAATGATGGGTCTTGGTCTAGATCTAAAACGTCGAATCGAAATTCAAATTGTGGAGCATACTCCAAACTTTTCTTCTTCAAACCCTACCCACATAAATATGCAAACAAGAAGTTATAGGAATTCAAAGTTGAAATGGAAAATATGACAGGTAGAAAGATCAAGATACTAAGATCTAACATTGGAGGAGAATAAACCTCAAAGGATCTTATTGTTTTCTTCAAGTAGGTTGGGATTAAGAGGGAGTTGATTCTCCCCTATAATCTGCAATAGAATGGTGTACAAAAACGAAAGAATAGGTCCATTTAAGAACATTTCAAGGCCATGATGCATGACTTGGACTTGTCATTGTTTTTATGGGGTGAGGCATCAAAAACAATTGTGTACATTCAAAATTGAAGTCCTCATAGACTTTTAGAAGGTATGACTCCTGAAGCAGCCTCCTCTAAAAGGAAGCTAGAGGTTGGGCACATGAAAATATTTGGTTGTCATGTATATATTCATGTTCCTAAGGATAAGAGGAACAAACTTGAGACTTTAGGAAAGAAAGGCATATTTTTTGGATATAGTGAATCTTCAAAGGCCTATTGAATATATATTCCAGAATAGTGACATATTGAGGTCATCCAAGTTGTCACCTTCGATGAGAAAGTGGCATATTGGAGGTCTAAGGAAGTCTTAGTGCATTCCTTGGATGAATTAAAGAAATAGGTATCAAGGGAGGAGCACTCAAGTTCTACAAAATGTATTGGAAGCCCAGAAAAGCCTCAAGATATACTAGAACTAGTCATAGTTCCAGAGATCAAGAAGAGACCAGCATGGCTTAGATTCACATTGGAATAGGAAGAAGGAAATGTGGCTCTTGATGGAACATCTAGAGAGGTGAAGAAACCTAAAAGGTTTTACCAGTATGTGGTTCTCATGAAAAAACCCATTGATGAATAACCTTCTATATATGAAGAAGCAGCTAGACAGTAGGTTTGGAAGGAAGCAATGAATGAAGAGTACCAATAAATCATGAAGAATGATGTTTGGTAAATTGTGCCTAGGCTTGAAGGAAAGTCAGTGGTGTCTTTCAAGAGGATATACAAGGTTAAGCATGCCACGGATGGAAGTATTGACAAATACAAGGCATAGTTCATAGCTATAGGATTATCCCAAAAAGAGGGAGAAGACTATGATGAGAATTTTGCTCTAGTTTCCAGGTACACCTCCATTAGATCCATCATCTCACTTGTTTCCTCTACGGAATGGGAACTACACCATATGAATGAAAATATTACTTTCCTCAATGGCATGATTGAGGAAGAGGTGTACATAGAGAAACCTCAATGATTTGAGGTATATGGAATGGAGTCTCAAGTTTGCAGGTTGAAAAAGACCTTGTATGGACTCAAGAAATCTCCAAGAGCTTGGTATGCTCATATCGAGAACTATCTAATAAGACTGGGATTTACCAAAAGTGAAGGTAATACAAACCTTTACGTTAAGGTTGTGAAGAATGCACTTGTGATCTTATTATTATATGTTGATGACTTGTTTCTTACAAGTGTTGAGCCTCTTATCATTCAATGCAAGTTGTTGGATTTTCATTCAACATGAAGGATCTTGGGTTGATTCACTATTACTTGGGATTAGAAGTATGGTAGAAATATGTTGAAGTCTTCCTTGGTCAAGGAAAGTATGTATTATAGATCAGTTAGAGTTTCGGTATGATGGATTGCAAATCCATGGTGACTAACTTGAAGAAGTTAAGAGGCTCTAACTCCAAATTGGTAGATCCATCTATGTACAGGAGGTTGATTGGCATGTTGATATATTTGGTTAACACTAGGCCAGAAATATACTTTGTTGTGAACACCTCGATCTAGTTCTTGCTGGAACCGAGACATCAGCATTGGATTGTAGAAAAGCACATATTGAGATATTAGTGTAGTATAGTAAACTATGGCTTGAATTATGTTGCAAACAAGGATGTGAACTTTAGGGATATATAGACACTGATTGGGCAAGAAGAATTGAAGATAGGAAGAGTACCTTGGTAGTATGCTTCTATTTGGGATTCACTATGATATCATGGATAAGTAGGAAGCAGAGGTCAATTGCATTTATCATGATTGAAGTAGAGTACATCATAGCCAATGAAGTTTGCACCGAAGCGGTATGGCTCTAAAATTTATTTGGATGATTGTTTCGCCAAGAGTTGGAACCAGTGGTAATACATTGCGATAATCAAGTTGTGTGAAGCTTGTAGAGAATCCCATGTTCCACAACAGATTGAGGCATATTAATATCAAGTACCAGTACATCTTTGACATGGTGTAGGGGAGAGAAACAAGGCTCAAATACATCTCCATCGATGAGAATATAGTTGATGTTCTAACGAATTTGTTGCCGAGAGACAATTTATTGTACTTTAGAGACAAGTTGGGGCTCATCGAGATTACCCCTCTCATTGAGAGGGAGTCTTGATTTTTCTACAGCATGGATGGACATTCTCCCAAAAGCGAGAATCGGTGCAATAGATATATACAGCTCAATAAGCACTTTTGATTGAGTATCTCTTGGAGGAGGACCTTGATCACACACTAGGAATGGTGGAGTGAGGTCCTAGACCCTGATCGCACAGCAGGCATAGTGGAGTGAGGTCCTTTAGCATATGTGTTATAGACATTTTTGGGCACTTCAAACCCAATCATAAATTTCCATAAACTGAGGGCTCCTAAGTCCCTAAAAGTGTTGCTTCACTACCTAAAGGAACAAGTTCAACTGATTACATCATCTCCCAGAAGTTCTCCACTAAAAATTGCTCATAAATGGTTAAAACTGGACCATACTGAAAACCCAGTGCAGAGGGTGCGATGCATATCACCTTCCTAGTGTACAAGGTGTGATGCATACTAAATGGCTCCTCTGTAGGGTGTGATGGTCAGGAATGGACAAATGGCAGGGACAAAATGCGAGGTGGAAGATCATGGAATCTTCCAGAAGCTTCCCCTCTTACACTTGCCTCTCTGTTTTTGACCAGGGATGAGTAAGAGATCATCATTCTCCAAGTGGAAGCATGAACTATCAGAGAGAGGACACTAATTAAGATCCCAGAAGATGACTCACCTCCCTATAATCATCTATATATGGATCCCTCATCACAGAGATCTAGAGGCTAGAATTTTGTATCTTATAGAGAAGTGTTGTTGGTTTTCTAGGTGTACATTCATAGTGTTGGGTGATCTAAGCTTTGCTTGAGGTGAAGAAGGGCTTTCTAGCTGGAGGATGATGCTGGCAGAGAACATATGGTTGGAATCCTCTTGCTACTCTTCATCTTAATAAAGCTATTCTAGTTTTCCTCCATATTCTTGTGTACTTGTTTACATATGCATTTGTATGGTTAACGCACATCTGGTCCTGTGTTATTTATGAATATAGATCTTTGTTCTTCGATAGTAGTATGTTGCTGTGATTCCACAGGTGCTCTTTGAAGCTGGGCAGACGAAGGAGAAGAAACAAAGCTCTATCAGGAAGGAGAGGAAATCAAGCGCAAGACTAAGGTTGGTCTCCTTGGTCTCACTCTTGTCTATTTTCATAAAGGAAAATGAAAGTAGACTTTACTTGTTTGTTTCTAAGATAGCTACCAGTCTTAGTGGGAATAGCAGCATCCGAGTGGAAACTATTCCCGGTAACAAAATGGCGACTCCGCTGGGGAGCGACTAGATTGTTTGTTAGCCTATCATTCTTTGTTTCTTTTATAAACTTACAGACAGAGCCTAAAGCCAAGCCAGCTAGCCTTCGAACTACATTTGTTATACAAATGTAAAGTAGATCAATTCTGCTTCAGTCTATCTCCAGGTTTTGTTTATGAATTAGACAATTGATCTGCAAACAGTCTAATTTCCCTAAGTGGTGGCTCTAGTAACCTCTTTAGATCACCCCTGTGTTTTACATATACTGAACATTACTTACTCGGCCTAGATCCCTGAACTGAATTGCAAAATGTGAGTGAAAACTTATTTAAAGTCTCACACTAGTACCATCACACCCTTCCTTCAAGGCAGACTGTATGCATCGCACTTCCCGAGTGCAGTAGGTGCGCTGCTTACTGAATTCACAGTGTGACAGGTGCCATGGTCAGGGAAGGTTAACCTTACCTTCAGACTATGGTTTTTTCTCACTGTTATATTCCTATTCAGGAGTTTTGTTGTGTGTAGTCAGTGTGTATCTATGAAAACCCCCTTTTTCTTGCATTATTCCGCCTCCTTAGTGCAAAGAACTGTAAGTGTTTTTATGTATTATGCGTCGTTTTCAGTTCTATTTTGCAAAAAAGTAGCATAGTCGAACTGTCGTTTCTGGATCTAAAAGTGTCGTAGTTGTCGTTTTTTGTTTTAGAAGACAATCCCATTATTCTTCATAGACAATTATACAGTTACTATTGCATATGATTTGAATTAACAGTTTTTAAAGTGTCGAAAACCAATTTTCATTTCGAAATTGCAAAGTGTCTTTCTTACCTTCACACCATTTTGAAAAGAAATTTGTTGAGTATTGTCACTTTAAAAGTAATTCAAATTTGCACATAACTTTCTTATCATCATTCATACATTAAGAAGGCTGAAAACAAATACATGCATGTGCATTTGTATTTTGACTGCTTGGTTTGATTTAGGAAAGTGCATTTAGCGTGTGCTCTGTGCTCTTTGAAGAAAGATTCTTAACTTTCTTTCCTTAGTAACTAGGATTTTCATTGCCAAAAGAAGATTAAACATTTGTTTATCATCTTAGACTGCATTTTAGGAATTATTTACACATCACGCGGTGAACCTGAAAGGCAAATTTTTAAGCAAGATCAACTTAAAATAAATTCAATGAATCTAACAACGCTTTGGAACCTAACGCACAACATCTAGAGGTCTAGGCTAGAGACGTATTCCAGTGTCGTAAAACCTAGTAACTATTATTTCCATTGTTGGTTGGGTGAATTCCTCCACTTTGAGACGACAAGTGCCAGTACAAACTTGTGCTCCCATGTACTGTCAAGTATATTTTGGGAGACCACAATAGGCTGCATCCTTTATCCTTAGGAAGCCATGTCCGCTGCCCTATCGATCAAAATGCACTGAACACAACATTCAGGAAGATTGACTACCATACCAGAAAAAGTATTCTATAGTTTTGGGATTGGTTTGGTAATCCTCTCTGCCTAGATCTCCAAAGAAGTCCATTTTTCTCTTTTTCAGACTCCTTAAAGAAAAAGGTCCTCTGAGCACTTGTCACTTCAGGCTCCATAAAAATCGAAGGCGACTAGAGTCATCTTTTGTTTTTTCTTGACTCTTTAAAATTGAAAAAACAAGTTGTGTCAAAGCGTATAAAATTCATTTAATTCGAAAAGTAAATTTCCCTTTTATTTTGAGTTGATCAAGTAATCCATAATCGTGGAAGAAAGTCAATCAAAACCCTGTCGTTCGTGGAGACTTACGAGTCAACCATCGTTGACTCTAGACGAAGCGAACTCATTTGATCGGATCAAAGTCCCCTAGGTTGGTTGGAGTGAGCACTCCAACATCCTCAGAGACTCCGGTTACTCCAAACATTTTTGGTATCCCTGCCTCTACAACAGAAATTCCGAAACAACAAAAGGACATTACAACTGATCCTCGTGTGATGGTTAACACTTCTATTCCTGAACCGGCTCCGTTTACAGCCGATTAAGAAGGTGTTACTCCCCAACCATCTGTTGCTGCAGAAATTATATCTTCTTCGGCAACATAAATATTTTATGGACTTGACGGTCTGCCTCTTCCTCATGGATTGATTTCCATAGAAGAGATTGTGGAAGATCCTCAATCTAGCACTCCAACGCAACTTGGAGTTGGGATTGCCCTGTATCCTTCTTCATCGAAAGATAATCACCCGCCATCAGAAGTTTCTGAAGAATCGCTGAGGAATCTTTTGGATAGGCTTAATATGTCTAAACAACCGTCAACATCAAGGACTGTGCTACCCGACACAGCAACAACAGAAGCTCCTTCTGCTATTCCAACAATGTTCGCCGGCGTGCCATTTGTCCCAACCAGCTTTCAATCACTGGATGGAGTCCATCTAGAGCCTATTTTGACAGTATGAACTGTTCCCTTTTGTTCGTCCGGAATTATATCTGGAATCTCTTACGTTGAGTCTCAACAAATTGATCCGTCACAAGGTCAATTTGGGCAAACTGCTCCCCAAAGGCAAGTCATTCCTTTGAGTACTAGATTATCATCATATGGATGGCCGTACACCCTTTCATTGCCTTCCTCGAAAGGACAACCATATGTGAGTTCGCAACAAAATTTGGGTTATGCTGGAAACAAAACTAGCGTTTGGGTGCCAATCTTGCCTCAACAACCAAGAGTTGTATGCTCAATACAACAAAGTTTACCTATGACAAATATCCCCATTACGCCGGCTATTGTGGCAGTATCACAAGTACAAGCGTCACCAGTTGTATGCCAACCTCAAGTTTCGCAGGTTGTAATGCAGAAAACTCTTGTACCTACGACACACCCGCAATCACCAACTAGTGGGATGGCATAGGTCCAAACGGGGAACACCAACCCCCATCTTGGTAAAACAGTCAGTACTGGACAACAGCCCATAACTTCACAGGCATGGCTGGTGCAATACCAACAACCGCAATTCCAGCAGGCTTACCAAGGATATGAGCAACAAGTCTTTGCAAGTAATGGGCAGCCGTATCAACCATATCATAATGATTATGCCCATCAACCTTACCAAAGTTACCAACATCAAATGCATTATGCTAGTATGCAAAGACCGACGACTCAAACAATTTCGTCTTATCCTAGGTATGCTCAACCAAGCTTGAATCAACAGTTTCCTTTTGTAGCAACTTTAGAGTTACCGGACCTAAGTCGACTAACGAACGATCCAATTGCCTACACCCCTTGGTGGCCGGCGATTCTGCATAAACTTCCACCTGATATTCCTAAATTTAATGGAAATCCAGGTGAAGACCCATCGAATCATGTGATGAATTTTCATCTATGGTGTTCATCAAATGCTCTCAATGATGATTTGATTAAGCTTCACCTCTTTCAGCGCACGTTAATTGGTCCGACAACAAAGTGGTATATCGAATAGCCTAGAGCTTCGTTTGATAACTTCAGTACTCTAGCCATAACCTTTTAAACCCATTTTCAGTTACCTATAAGGTACAAAACAAGAACTGAGCTACTTAGCAATTTCAAGCAAACGACAGCCACTCACATATCCGATCATATTCATGAGTGGTGGCGCCGTCGTAGAATGTTAAAAATGTATGTTGTTGATCAGCTATTGGCCGAATGATTTATTAAGTCGTTGTTACCCGCTATTACAGAAGATGTGGCAAAGGGAGGAGTCGTCATTGAAGAGCAAGTTATTGCTCGTGCACAATATCTAGACTTGATTTATACTCAGTTTGGCATGCTCTACGATAAAATCCCTGATGCTCCTAGACCAGAATTTTCCATTCCTCCGCCTCCTAAATCAAACAAAGACTCTCATGCCGGCAATGGTGTGATAGGTACGACAAGCACTAAAACCGCAAAGGCTACATTGAAAAAGGCTCGCACGGTTTCAAGTCAAAATGAAAATGAGGAACTTCTAGCCTCGGATGTAAATGTTGTGTCGACAGACAAAGGCAAAGAACCCAAGCAACCAGGAGGCAAGAAGAAAAAACAAGGGAAGAAGAAAAGCCAGGAGGAATCATCTCCTAAAAAATATTCTGCAAACCCTTATGGGGATAAGAAACCAAGAAATCCATGCAGTATATGTGACGAGGATCATTGGACCAGAGAATGTCCATATAAAGATGAACTTAGAAAATTCTTCAAAAGTTCAAAAACCTCTGCTGTACTGACTGATCCATTTCCAAACCCAGGAACAAATCTGGTTGCTAGTGAAAATGCTTCCCCATCCAAAGTACTAATGTTGTCAGTTTCAAAGCAACTGAATGATGCTCTAATATCGACAAGGAGTAAAGATTACAGGAATCCACAGATGTTAAACAACAAGGATAATGATCAACCTAGTAGTTCAACAACAACTTCGACCGAAGTTGTGCCACCCATCATTCCTGAATTAACAATAAAACCTCCGAAGGGAGTAGTACACAAATCGACGTTTAATCCTCATGCCCAAGTAGCACAACACTATAATATAGTGGAGGATTTAGCCCAATCGCACTCCGCGATGTCGACTCTTGAGGTACTGCAAAATTTCCCCTCCCAAAAACAAGCTTTATTATCAGCAATAGGTGGGATTGACCCAATGGATTCCAATCTTGTATCTTTTAATCATAAAGGATATGACCCTCAGCTGCCAGCTCAACTAGCTTTCCTCATTCAAGTGAAAGCCCTCAACAAAACTGTTCATAGAACAATTATTGATGAGGGGGCATCCACACGTATCATGTCGATGAGTTGCTGGAAAACTCTAGGGTCT
>APFE031719131.1:0-12314 GCA_000404065.3 Pinus taeda | reverse complement strand
ATAATAAGACTTTATATATATATATATATATAAGTGTAGAAGCATTATCGTTTGCGAATATTTTTTTATGGATTCCCTTTTAAAGAAGTTTCTTATGTGAAGGGCATTTGTTTTCCAATATTGGATTTGTTGTCATGGTAGTGGAGATGTATTTTGAGGTATTTAAATAAATTGTGAATATAGATATAACATGTAGTTTTCTAGTGAGAATTTGTATAGTTATTATGATTACTCAAAAAAATCAAAATAATTTAGATTAATCATAACAAAATGCATGTTTTGAACGTTTGAATATTGAACATAGATTTGTGTGCTTGTTTAAGGATTTCATAAATAACTTGTTTAATTAACTGTACAATTGTAATATTTATTTTTTTTTCTAATATAATGATTGTCATAGTAGTTGGTTTTTGAAAATTCTTAATAATATATTTTTTGTGTATTGGTAATGATGTTTTATAATGGAAAGACAAACTTGGTGTATGTTTGGATGGTTAGTTGAGTTTTTGGATCCTTGTTCAAAAAAGGCGCAATGACTTTTCTTGTCCTTGTTATAAGTGTTCAAGTTTTTTTTTGCATCCTAGATTTTTTTTTGCACTACTTTTAATTTCACTATATTCTTTCTAATCTTCTATGCCATTAATTTCATTATATTGTTTGTGATGTTCCATGTCATTTTTCTTTTCTTGTCCTTGTTATAAGTGTTCTAGGTTTTTTTTTGCATCCTAGATTTTTGTTTGCACTACTTTTAATTTCACTATATTCTTTCTCATCTTCTATGCCAATAATTTCATTATATTATTTGTGATGTTCCATGTCATTTTTCTGAGATCATTTTTTGACTGTGTTATGAGAATTTAATTGTAATCAATAACTTGTGCCTATAATAATTTATGGAAAAAAAAATTTCTTGTCCTTGTTAGAAGACTTTTCTTGTCCTTGTTTGAAGTGTTCTACTTTTTTTAGCATCCCAATTTTTTTTTTGCATCACTTTTAATTTCATTATATTCTTTGTGATTTTCCATGTCATTTCAGTGAGATCGTTTTTTGACTCAAAAAATTTTGTTTGGTATCCTAGTTTCAAAGACAATCATGTAAATATTTTTTGTTTTCATAGAGGCCGTTGTTTTTGAGATTCATTATATTCTTTCTGATCTTCTATGTCATTAATTTCATTATATTTTTTGTGATCTTCCATGTCATTTTTCAGAGATCATTTTTTGAAGGTGTTATGAGAATTTAATTGTAATCAATAACTTGTGCCTATAATAATTTATGCAAGCTTTTGTTTGGTATCCTAGTTTCAAAGAACAATCATGTAAATATTTTAGGTTTTGATAGAGGCAATTGCTTTTGAGAATGACTCTTTCATGTGTCAAGGTCAAGTTGTCAATGTTTGTGGTCAATTGTATTTATATGTTGTTGTCCTTTCCACTTGGGTTCAATTTTTGCATCTGACATGTTGAGCTCATAATGAGTATTTCTAGTGAAGACTTCAAACCTTGTTATCTAAGTCAATTAATTTATTCCCTATCATATAACAATGAGGCTCGAAGTCATAAACTCAACCATTCACTTACTAAAATTGAACCTAGATGGAGAGGATGCTAGATGGAGAGGATAATAAATTCACTTTAGATTTGACAAATAAATATAAATAGGCTTAGACTTCAATGTCTCCTAGAATAAATAGATTTGAAAATTCAAATATAGAAACTATTGAGTAAAACCAAGATGAATTATTCTCCACAATCTAGTGAAATCTCAAAAGATCCCATTAAATGTTCAATGCAAAAATACCTCTAACATAGCCCAATGCACCAGATAAATTATGTTTTAATTAGGCCTAGAATAATTTTTATGCTGCATTGAATCACATAAAACTAGACTAGCTATATTTGGTCAGGAAAAAATTGTAGTGGAAATCAAATCAATGAATCGAAACTTTGCCCTCATACTGAATCACATAAAACTAGACTTTATATTTGCTAATAGAGAATTTGCGGTGGAAAACAAATCAATGTAAGCAATGGAGATTGTGCCTTACATGTAGTAATAAGGAAATGTGAAATTAAAGAATTGTCACCGACATATTAGCTGAATGTGCAAAATAGTTAAATAGTTGAATCTCCCAAATACTGCGTGGCTCTTTAGGATTCTGGACAATACCATCCAATTATAAGGGAATTGTTGCTATTTTTGTGATTGACCAATAAAGTGGCAAAATTATAATTTAGCACAGTATTACCATTATTACTTTCAAATGGTGACGGCAAATATGAAGAAAATGTTCCCTTTACATGGGTTTTACAGTTTCAGATCCAAAGAAGGCTTCCTTTCCGTCTTGGTTGAACCAGTAGACTTCTCCTCGGTGAATATAAGAGGCTTCCTTTTCCTCTTGCTTGATTCAGTAGGTTTCTCCTCAGCCAATATATGGGCCTCAGATCCTTCTGCACCATCCAAAAGCGATTGAAAATGTGTGGGCATCCTTCCTAGATCATCAAAACCAGTCGAAATGGTGTCTGGGTTAACTGCACTCTGTGATATAGTTGAGGATATAGTAGAGCAGTTGGTATACTTGCATTGCTAACAGTTGGTAGAGCAGTTGGTATACTTTCATGGTTTAAGCATTGGTGGAATTCTGAATGGCGTCCACAATCATGGTTCAAACATGCAGATTATGATTCTGGGCAAAACTCTGCACGACGTATAATGACTTGATTCTAGCCAACAATACCGATGACATGTAAAACTAGAACCTTGGTGGTGGGTACAAAATAACAAAGTCACATACTAGCGAAACGGTGTCTTGGCACAAAGTCAGTGTTACTTTCTAGTTTTTTTTATAGAGCAAATTTGGTAACTATGATATAAAGAGAAAATTTTTTACTTTCTAGTTTTTTTTTTTAGCAAAATTGGCGGAATTCGATAACTATGATGTAAAGAGCAAACTCTTTCACAAAAATAACTGGAACCCAAATCTGAGCAAAAGAAATGATCCATTCTAGAGGAGAATCTATTTCACCAGCTAAACAGTGGTTGAATATCACAATGCTAAACACGGAAAAGAACCTTATATGCATTGCCTGCACTATAGCCTCCCTTTCTAATTCTGAGTTCAGTGATCCATTCTTTGGGCAGCCATTGTGGCGATTCAATTAACAAAAAAGGCTTTCCGAGTTCAAAGGAAGTAGTCGTATCAGGATATCTGTTAACTTGCTCTCCAGTTGTCCAAGCTTCAGATTTTGAGGGTTGTTCATCAGGTTGAACAGCAGGAGCTTTATTCTCAGCTCTGTCAGGTTTGGTTTCCTCATGAGAAGGCGAAAGCGACTTCAAATCCACGTTGTTTTCCGACTGAATTTCCAAAGTATTTTCACATGACATGTCTTTTAGTCTGTACCATGCCAAGGATTTCATTCCGAGAAGTAAGATGAACAGTACCGTGCCAATCAAATGTGCATTCTGTAGAGTATTTTAACATTTTAACACTGTAAATCCATTCGAATACGATCTGCATTGGATCCGCCACTACGGAAATCCTCGACACCCAACAGAATAAACACATTTCATGTGAAAATCCTTCTAAAATTGAGTCAGAAAACAATGTGGATGCCAAGTCGCCTTAGCCTTCTCATGAGGAAACCAAACCTGAAAGAATGCTACTGTTCATCCTACTGCTCATAATGAAATCCTTGACACGGTAGAGACTAAAGACATGTCATGTGAAAATCCTTCTGAAACTCAGTCAGAAAACAATGTGGATTTGAAGCCGCTTTAGCCTTATCATGAGGAAACCAAAATCTGAAGTCTTGCATGTCATTTGAATCGCCACAATGGCTGCCCAGGGTGGATCACTGAACGCAGAATTAGAAAGAGAGGCTACAGTGCAGCACGCCAGATAAGGTATTGATACCCACTTGTTTTCCTCCTTGTTTAGCATTGGATTGAAGCCTCTGTTTTTGTTTTCTTTGAACTGTAGAAGGCGAACAATCTTGCCTTAATTGTTTTCAATTTAATGGTTGTTTCACTAATCTATTTGAAGTTTTAGAGACAGGGATCTATTATGTGCAGTAAATAAATTTTTAGCTATGTTTAAACAAATCAAATAATGGAGGTTGTTGCAGTTCAGAACAAATACGCTCAAAATCACAGTGTGGTATCTACAGAATGTGCCTTACAATATTTGATTCAGAATCTTTATTTTTGCAACAGCTTGTAAATCTAAGGTGCGCAAGTCAAATTCAACCACTGTTAATCTGGTGAAATAGATTGTTGTCTAGCATTTTGAAGTACAAAAGAGTAATGCTGATCATTTCTTTTGTTTAGATTTGGGTTCTAGCTATTTTTGTGAAAGATTTTCCTTACAATATGATTACCAAATTTTGCCAAATTGCAAAAAAAAAAAAAAAAATTTAGGCTCAAGCTATTTTTTTAAAAGAATTTTCTCTTTATACTATAGTTCCAAGTTTAGCCAATTTGGTACAAAATTCAAAAAAATTATCAATTTGTTACATTTAATGAAATTGGTTAAAAACTATTTAAAAATTTGTCAACTTCATAGATTGGGCAAAATTATGGGTGAATTTTGACTAGGGTTGGAATTCTCTAGATTATCATAACCTTGTTCATCATAGTCTCATGCCAGTAAAATAATATATGTTTACATTGTTTACTCTTCAACCATTTTGTTCCCTATCTTTTTAATCTATAAAAACTCACCATTTCCCTCAATGTTCCAACAATAACAATTATCTCAGCGTTTACAACAAGTATCTTACTATTACAATTTTTCAGGAAGGATTTGCCATTGCAACCATGATATTTAAAACATGCATATTTACACTGTTTACTATGTAATATTAACATTTATTTCTAAGGGCTCTTCAACCACACTGTTCCCTACTTTCTTTTTATTTATAAAAACCCACCATTTTCCTCAATGTTCCAACAATAACAATTATCCCACCGTGTTGGAGTCACGATTGCACTTACACCAAGACCCGCACTTGTTAGTAAACAAACACATTGCTAGAGCTAATGGATCCACAAAACACATGGGAGTGTTGGATCAACACCCCCGTTAACAGGGAGTGCAACAATCTTCCCCCTAATGCGAGCCCAAAGTGTTTGGGACTCGTATCAGAGCCACACTTCTTGAGCTCGAAACACATTGGGCTCGGGTTGCTAGTTATTTTTATATTTAGTTGTTAAGAAATTTACTGCATAACATAAATAATTACTGAGAGGAATAAATATAAAAATAACCAACAACAACCATAAACACATAAACACAAATGTTTATTCGGTAAAACGCCAAATGCGGGGAAAACCCAACCTAATAAGATCTCATTAGCATTGGCCAAAACCCTGGCCAATCCGACCAAATGAGCCTTCACCACTCACCTCCAGATCTTGCCTTACAATGAAGTCCTTCCAACCTTTTATAGGCTCCATTACATATAATACCATGAACAAAATACTATGGCTGCACAATACCATGTGCCCCAAAACCATCATTGTTTAACCTAGTCAACTTTGACTCTATCCCAAGTCAAGTTTACCTAACACAACGTTTACAACAATTATCCTACTATTACATTATAACAAAGATATGCCATTGCAACCATGATACTTAAAACATGCAACAAACATAGAATGGTTCAAAATCCGACCAATTGAGACTTCACCACTCAACTCCAGATCTTGCCTTACAATGAAGTCATTTCAGCCTTTTATGGGCTCCATTACATATAATACCACGGACAAAATACTATGGGTGCACAATACCATGTGCCCCAAAACCATTATTCAACAATGTAAACTTTGAAATGGGAACTATAAACTCAAAATGGAAACTCTCCAAAAAAAACCCCAAAAAAACATAAAAAACGGTGCTAAAAACGAAAAGTGTGTATATTGGAACAATGCTTTTATTCTTTAGGCATCAATTTTGAACATGTTTTAAAAATGGCAGTCACTACGAAATTTACTATGAAATTTTCATGCAAAATATAGCTTCAAAATGAAAGTGATGATATTGGAACAATGACTTTTTTTGTAGAGTCAATTTTCAAAATTTTTCAAAAATGCTAATAAAACCAAATTTTTATGTCTCAAACAAAGTTGTTTATGAGGAAAAAACACATTAATGTTTTTGGTAGAATATCATTTTTCTTTCCTAACTATAAATTTAACATGTTTTCAACCATAACATGTTAGATACAAAAGAAATTGAAATTTTTTCAATTATAAAATTAAGAAATCATGACATTATGAACAAATTACATCACTAAATGAATTCAAAAGTCATTATTTGTATACTCATCTAACCCCCTACCCCACGCATACCCTGCCCCTCTCCCTCCGCTTCCCCATGCCCACAACCCCCCCAACCTCCCCCCTACGCCGGCGACCACCCCCACCCCCACACCCGCCACTCCCCGGCCTAGCCCACTAAACCCCCCACCGTCGCTCCCCTCTCCTTGCTCTCCTCCCCTCCCCCTCTCCCCTCCGCGCCCCCCCCCCCTTCCCCCCCTCTCTCCCTCTCCCGTGGCCTCGTCCGCCGCCAGCCGACGGCCTCCCTTGCCCGCCCCGCCGCCGGTCGAGCGGGGCAGGGGCCACAAGGGTAGCGCTGGCCTCAGTAGCGCCACCCCTGCGGCCCCCCACCCCGCCCGATTGGTGGCCAGGTGGAGCGCGGGTCCGTGAGGGTGGGAATCAATGAGCCGCCAGCCGAGAGGGGTGGAGGGTCACGGGGGTGGCGTTTTCCTCGACCGCGCCACCCTTGAAACCGTCCACCATGCCCAACCGGCGGTCGATCGATTCCCAGAATCGACCGATTGCCTACCGGGCAGGGCAG
Source organism: Pinus taeda (assembly GCA_000404065.3). Classification (NCBI taxonomy): domain Eukaryota; kingdom Viridiplantae; phylum Streptophyta; class Pinopsida; order Pinales; family Pinaceae; genus Pinus; species Pinus taeda. The sequence goes on along the minus strand of APFE031719131.1, from coordinate 5,458 downwards.
AGCGTCGCGAGAGTGGCGCTGGCCTCGGTCGCGCCACCCCTGCGGCCCTCCGCCCCGCCGGGAGGGCGTGGGCAGCAGGGTGATTCGGCTGGAGGCTAGCGGCACCCCTACAAGCGGATTTTCCCGGAATTGACCGGTCGGGCGGGCGGGGCCGCGAGATTGCGCGGCGAGTTGGAGGCCGTGGGTGGGTGTTTGGCCTCGGCCAGCCACTCCCTAGCCCTCTTACCTGCCCAGCGGGCGGGTCCCTCGTTTCCCGGAATCAAAGGGGCCGCCAACCGAAGGCCGGGAGGGCCGCGGGGGTTGGCGCTGGCCTCATCCGCACCACCCCCATGACCCTCAGCCCCACCCGGACGGCGGCCAGTCGATTCCCCGAGTCGACCAGCCGTCAGTCGAGTGGGGCGGTGGCCCGCGAGGCGGAGGGCCACGAGGGTGGCGCGGCTGAGGAGAACACCTTGACTAACATGGACAACACTATTGTGGACATAGAGAATATACTTATTGATTTGGAGAGACAATTTGATCATAACTCTTTCGTGCAAGTTCCAGAACAGGGAGGGCCAATGAACATTCCTCTAGTCATACAGACCTCAATAAATGAGGTGAAGAACCCTAATAGGAGAAGGGATGAGGGATCTAGCTTTGCCATGGATACTACTTATGAGCTGATGGAACCAAGAAAAAGGCCCAAATTGAATCATGTCTTTTAACATAAGGATAACATTTCATTAGAAGAAATAATTGACACTGAGGCAATGAGACAGAAAGGTAAAGGACCAACTACATTAGAGGAGACACAACAACCCTCAACATCCAACACACAGTTTGTAGATAGATAACCGAGTATGGAGATCTCTTCCTATGTCACGCCAGCTGACAAGGAAAAAGACATTAAAGATAGATTCAAAGAAATCAAAATGAGGAATGAGAGACTAAAGGCAGAGACATATGTCCAATATCGCAATCTCACACTGCCAAACTAGACTAGACTGATGTTAGCTTTTGACATAAAAGAATGAAAAATGTAGGTTTCTTTCTTACAACCCACTCTATAGCAACCAAATACCTCAGCAAACTACAAGAAGACAAATTTTGAGGTCTTGGCCAGGGATGTTCATCCCATTGATCAGATCAAATTTCACAAGCAGGTTGGATAAATGATCTACTCCACCCTCACAACAAAGGCCATTGTTGCTTACAAGTTAGAGGATTCATTAGACAATGTGACAACTCAATTCACGCTATAGAGAGCCTCTACACAAGCTAAAGACAATAGGATAAAGTCCTTGGAGGACTTAGTTATTAAAATGGTCCATGACCTAAGTGATGTTACATCCATAGAGAAGCTGATCAAGAAGAAAAATGAGGACATAGCAGCCCTCAAGAAATAACTCAAGTTGACTCACTTGCAGCACCCACAGACAAAAGAAGTCCTAGAAAGCCTGACCAATCATGAAGAGATGATGGACTTGGTGTTGCAACTGAACGACCAGTTGAAGGAAATGGAGAAGGAGTTGGATAAATTAATCCAACTCAAACAAGCTAGCATTTATAATGCTCCCGCAACTATCATTCCAATAGTGACCACAATTGTACCTTCTACTCTGGTAGCAGCATTAGCTCCCACTTCTCTAATGGCCACTGCACAATCAACATCAGCACAGACTACATGAGCAATATGATCAACATCAATGGCGTCCACAAGTGAAGAAATAAACAAGCTGGTCAAAGCAATGGAAGAAATGTCCATTCAGACCAATGATATGAACAAATTGAAAGAGGAAGTCAACAGCCTTAAGATAGATTTCAAACTTTCCCAGATCATACATAAGGAAGAACAACAAAAGGTTGCAAGGATGAATGAGAGGATAAAGAACCTCGAAAAAGAGTTGACCTTGACTAAACCAATAGGAAAGGCTAAAGAGCAACTGTGGGGCAATACCATTGACTTTATCAACGATATTTGGGCATCCATCCAGTTCATAATTGAGCAAATAGATTTAATAAAGTATGCTACAAAAGCCATTGAAAAGGTTAAAACAAAACTTGGAGATATTCCAAAGGAAGTGGCAAGAATCATTCACTTCCTCAACTCCAAGAATAAATATGAACTATAAGAGCTTGAGGTACCTGATAGGAAAGATGCAATTTTGGAATTCAGAAGAGTTCTCACCAAGAGGAATTTGATGTTGAATTTAGAACATAAGTGTCAGAACATGCAGCTAGTCATTGACAAGTTCATGGCTAAATTTGAACTTTTGAAGGAAAAGGGATTACCTAATCCCTTAGTTATAAATGACAAGTTAATGACATAGGTAGATTACAACAAGAAGATAAGGGAAGTGGCCAAAGAATAGGTGATCACTTCATCTATGAAGGGCATGCCAACAGGTAAAGTTTTGTACTAAACTTTTGAAAACTTGTTTTACCTCCAACATGAGGTAAAACACCTGTTTATTAATAAGCCCACTTTTGCCAAATATATAGAGGTAGATGAGATATACAGAAAAATGATCAATTTCCAATTACCAGATGAAGGAAGATGGGAAAAACGGAATGATTTACTATAGTAAAAGGACAATAAATTATAAATCTACAGTAAAAAGTGAAACAACAAGGTAAAAGGATATTGACAGGTCAACATGATTAAAGTGTATCAGATGAAAGAGTATCAGGTTAAAGGTTAAAGTTAAACAAAACATCCAACATAAAGACCAAATAGCCAAGCAGCATAAAGGGCAAAATATCAAAGAGCAAAGCTAGCAGAACCTTAATAATAAGGACAACAAGCAACAGTTCAATAGTTGTCTCTATCTTCTTGTAAGAAGATATTCCTTTTTTCGTAGATTAGTTCTGAAAGCAGTTTCAGATATTTTGTAATTTGTTTTGTATAAATACTTCAAAATTCGAAGTATTATGTGGATTATTTTACATTTCTAGAGTTATTTTGATCTTTAACCTAAGGGTGATTGTACCATTTTCAAGTCAACAAACTGAAGCAAGTAATAAAATAATCTCACTATAGGATGCATGAGATGAGCCATTTGCAGTGAATTACTTTCCTTGTGTGGTTTTGTTACCTTTCTTATGTGTTTCATAATATTAAATGTGTTCTAAAGCTAAATGAATTAACTATAAATATCACTTATTATTTTTTTAATTACACTCTGTTTAGCACAATTAGTCATTACATGTTTTCCTCTGATACCTAGATTTGGGAACCCTTAATTTCTCTTCCATCCTAGTTGACCTATTTCATTCCTTCGAAAGTCCAGCCTAGTGTAGTAACTCATCTATTCTTGCCCTATAGACAATGTTTTTAGAACTGATTTCATTCTTGTTTGTGTGACATTAGAATCCATAGCCCAATGGTAGAATAAAATATTTGTTCATCTAATTAAAGGATCCCACCACCCAATTTCAAAACAAAACCCAAGTGCAAGCCATAACTAGCCTAAAATCATCTTAACTAAAACAAAGTTAAATATAAAGAGGGATCCCTCTTTGAGCATGAGGATCTCCAAAAGTGCTTTGTGGTTACCTTTGATTTTTCTTTCTTCATTAACTTCAAAAGAAATATCAAAGTGATAACACCTCATACCCTATTAAACAAATATATTTGAGATGAAGCTTCTCAACCATGGGAGTTATAATCAGAACAAAACCAACACGAAGAAAATTTTTGGAATGATATCCATAAACAAGGGAATTGTTGCAAAAAGCACAGTGGATGGAATTTGTAGTCAAATTTGATGGATTCCACAAGGAAGTCACCAAGTCCTTCGCCAAAGCCTTTGATGGAGTGGAAGTCAATATAGGGGACATAAAATTCACAGTCACATAATCTTTTGTTGTTGAAGCTACTCGATTGCCTCAAATTGGAGAAAAATGGTATAAGAACAGAGGTATTGAAAGCAAAGAATGGAAAGTTTTTCTAAAGAATCCTAGCATGGATACCACCATTTTCAAGAAAGACATCTCGAGAATAGCATGAAAAAGTAAGTGGAGAAATTTTCTTCTAATAATTCAAAACTTTGTTACATGTGAAGGGAGGTTTAGATGCATGTTTTTCTATCATATCTCACAGCTAATGAATTTTATTGAGGATAATGAGATAAATCTTCCTTATTTCTTGCTCAATAGTCTAAGAAATACTTCAGGGAATGTCCAAAGAAAAATTCAATTTATAGAAAACACCATGTATCACCATGGTCTCATTAAAATCCTTGTTGAATACCATCTTAAGAATGTGGGTGATAATTGGGAAATCCTTTGGGTAGGAACCATTTTAAAGAAGATAACCAAGAACAACCAAGCAACAATAAGGCAAAGAGAGGGAGAAAAAGAAAAATTGAAGAACCAGTAGAACAAGAACATCCAAGGAGCAACAAGGCTAAGAGATGAAGAAAAAAAAAAACTGAAATACCAACAGAACAAGGAAACCAACAGTCACAGGAGCAGTCAGAGGATGACATTCCTCTTGCATAAATTTTGGGAATATGAACAAGAAGGATGTTAGAAGAAAGAAAGCCAACCAAAAGACAGAGAGCACACCGTACACAAAGAAACCTAAGATATAAAGGAAGAAGGAAAAAATTCAAAAGCCTCATGTGACAAACTTAAGAAGAAGTACCAGACTAGATCCAAAACCAAAAAAACAACCTACAAAAAATATGGAGCATATTGACCTATAAGCAAAGGAAAATTCAAGGCTTTCTCCACACACTTTCATCACACCTCCTTAGATTCCAGGCCAAAAAACACCTAAAATTGATCTATTATACCAGGAAATATATGATTATATTGAGTCTCTAGAGAAAAGAGATGCAACAATAACATCAAATTCTAATCCAGAAGAAGTCTATTTTAGTGAACCATAAGAAACTTTAGTAGTAAATGATTTAAAACAAGAAATTTTCAAGTTGGAGACACTAAACAGGTACATTCAAAAGGAGAATCCAACTCTAAATGCATAGAGTGAAATCCAAGTGGCTAAGAGTGAAAATCTCCTCTTACACATAAGTCTTTGGTACAAGAAGAACAAGAAGCCAAAACAGAAAAACAGAGCTCTACAAAGGCAAGTCATAAACCTGAAGTACAATATTCTCATGAAAAATTCATGGATGGAAGTGGGTGGAAATATGGGAAAAGACATGAAGTTGGATGTACTTGCAGAACTTTCAAAGGAAATGCAATAATTAAACAAGATACATTAGTTTTGTGTTTTGCATGAGTACATGCAAAGACCTCAGCATGGGGGAATGTAGAGTCTGATGATTGTTCTGTTTTTTACATCATTTTCCATTCATTTTTCCTCTTTTCATCACTACTATCAACTCCAATAAACAAAAAAATAAGATATTTTGGCATGGTAAGGTACTCAGATGTCTTATTTTTCATACTTGGTAATGTTTCTTATTATTTAGTTAAAGATCATAATAGCTAGGAAATTAACATGAAT
>APFE031719126.1:0-14826 GCA_000404065.3 Pinus taeda | reverse complement strand
TTATTCACATTTGATTATTTTCATTGTTGCACTCATTGTTGTAATTTTGATTATTTTCATTGTCCACCACTATTTTTTTTTCCATTTGAGTTCCCATTGAGCTCAAACATTTCATTTGATGGGTTCACACATTATAGAGGAGAGAGATTCTAACAAGAAGTTGAAGACATTTGAGGATACCCAAGAACCCGTCCCATAGAGGGGGACTCGTAACATTTATTTGTTCCCTTCACAGGTGTTATAATAAAATCTATTCTTTGTATATCTAGTTTCCATTTTATGATTGGAGTTATTACTGTTTCTTTTTGTTTTTTAACTATGATTGTAGCATAGATCATGACTTTGTCAATTTTTTTTCTATCATTTGTTGTAGATCTACAATGTTTAGCAACCATTTATATTGTTGAGATTGTTTGTCATCCACAATCTTAAGTGGGTTATTTTTGTACATCTCTGAGAAGAAAAAACTACAACAACAACCATCTCACGTACACTTAGAAATATGTGAACACTGACGTGCCTAACACTGCATACTCAACCATACACACATGCAGACATATTCCATGGAAACACCTTCAACCTTCTCATGGTGGCATCACTATAACCATGATCAACACCATGAAAATGCGAAAATCACGTGGACTACATACATAAGGAACACATATGCAACTAATCATGAAAGCTTGATCAAGACACAGCCCAGGGAGAGTGCAACAATGCTTTGATACCACTTTGTAACACCCTCCTCCCACATCTACCCAAGCAACTGGCCAGCCAGGGTAAAGATGTGACGAGAGGCCACTGTGGCATGATTCGACCTCCAAAGTCACAGTAAGGAAGTGGAACTGATAGAAGCACACCAATATAGACATTCAACATCAGCTTTAGAACCCTCAGGAGCCAATCCAACACTTTAGAAAGCTTGCCCTTGGATGGAAAACTTAAGCCTCATTCGCTCTCATGCTATAGGCATGACAGCATCCAGAAACCCAAAGTCACTCTCACAGGCTTGTCTGTAAGTGACGAGAGGCTAAATTTGTCAGTGTTATTCTAGTGACCCTGGGATTTGAGCCACTTTTTTAGGCCGAGAGCCCAGGTCACTGACCATACATGAACAATCTCTTTAGAACAATAAAACAACATGGAAATGACAATATTAAAGTAAATACTTATTTAAGACCTTGACAGGACCCCTACTAGCCATGATTTAAATTTCGTCAAACATATCACAAATATGTAATTTACATGTGTAAATAACAGATCTGAGAATAGAGATCTCATACTTATCTCAGATTCATCGTGAAGCACTAATGCTTCAACACATTAACTTCCATTCCATCCATTATGCCATAGGTACATTGTTCATTCATATACAAGGAGAAACATGATGAGAGCCATACATAACTATTGTCATAAAACACATACATAACCAACATAATAGGGACATAAATACCAATGAACTCACCACCATATAAACCTCATATAATCTAGGATAATGCTCATAGAAATACAAGAATAAATGACCTCTTATTAATGATGCAAAATGCAAACCTGAGGGGGGACTTATATGTTCCACCCTACCATAGAATGGCTGAGCCAAATCTCTCTTCAACCATTCACCCTCGTGCCATATTATAAGGTTGAATGTGGGATATCATAGAACACATCAATAAAAAACCATCGAGGGCTTCTATAGGCCATCCACCTCAACCCATCAAAAAATGATTCCACCTCACGGTCGCACATCACCAAAACCATCATCTGATTGGTCTCTATCCCACCCTTCCAGGGCTCCAGAGCATTTGTTCCAACTTGGCTCCCAGGACTAGTAACTCAACCCATGGCTCCTGCCTAGCTCCATAGCATTTGTGAAACCAAGGCTCTGGACTAGTAACTCAACCCATAATTGTTATCAGGCTTCGAGACCATTTTTGCAGCTAAGGCTTCCAAGACTAGTAACTCAACCCACCAAGGGATTTGAGAGAATTTGTCCAACTAAGGCTTGCAGGACTAATAACTGAACCCAAGTGGTTATAGCACTTCCATACCATTTGTCCAACTAAGGCTATGAGACCAGTAACTCAACCCAAGTCGTTATCGGGCTTCCAGAGCATTTTTCCAACCAAGGCTTCTAGGAACTAATAACTCAACCCAAGCTAAGGAAGCATGAGAACCAGCCAAAAACAAGTAATGAAAGTAAACCCATAATCACCATGGCTATCTAAGAAATGGAAAAGTTATGCAATCCACTATCAATCCCGACCATCCTCCATTCCAATGACAAATCACATCCAAGAAGCCACATTCATGCCGAAACTAGTGAGGACAACATACATGCAACTTGGGGGCTACAAGAAAATTTGATGTAGCAGTTGATCTCGGTTCCCTCTTGTGCTTTTCTCCTCTTCCTTTGCCTTCTTGATCTAAGAATACAAGTATGCCACACTCTCCAATGGTGCTCCAAGAAAACTCTAAGTCTCCAAGAATATAAGAGAGATAGGGAATCGAAGAGAGCTCCACCAAAAACTGTCAAAATATTGAGCCAAGAGCTTGCCAACTGATCCTAAGAAGCATTTTTATTAATGAGACCTCTTATTTCTTAATTTTCCATTATTTTCCTTCAATTTCCTCCTCACGTGGAACCTGTGACCTTTCACCACCCTTTTCTCCTAATTTCCATTATTTTCATTAAAAAATGTCCTAAAAATGTCATTTTTTCTTTCCAAAGCTTTAGTCATTGCCTTTGCCAATTTACTTTAGCCATAATAAATAGAATCAACACCCACTAGGATGTTTCCCCCACCATTTAACTTGGAATACATGTCCCATTGACCGTGGCCTTATATTGTTTTACATGGATTTTTACTAGGGCTGTTACAGTCATGAAAAATGTATTTATATGTGTATCTTTCTGAATAATAATGCATTCAATGTTTTGTCTTATTTTCATGTCCACTGCATGTGTGTGCTTAACACTTAATAATAAAAAATAATACTTTAAAATCCCTGTCAGAAATCCTATCCAATGAAATAAATAATATTTTGATAAGGAATTTTTTTTACAAATCGGTGATTAAGAAATGGGATACATGTGAGTATTGGCTAGAACATTATTGACAAAGTATCCATTTAAATTTAAGCCTAGTCTTGACTTAAGAGTAGACCATATGTTTATTGGATATCAACAAATATTATAGCAATTATTTGATGCACAATAGGATTTGAAGCTAATCTAATGAGTACATCATTGGGTTTTCTAACACCCTAACCTTAGATCTATCAAGTGGCAAAATCAAAGTGGTTGATTTATGAGGTTTCCCATTGATTTTTTTGGATAAAAGGTAAGGCATAATATTTGAGGATGATCTAGAATAAATAAAAGAATTGTGTACATTTCTACTATAACCTTCATAAGTCAATATGAAAGTATGGGTGAGAGTTTGAGTTATCTCCTATTAAAATAACATTGGCAATAACTTGCTTTCCTTTGTTAAAAGATGTAGGCTAAGTAGATTTTTCATTATCATTATTTGGAGCTGCAAGAGATTACTTTTAAGCATTATCTAGGCCCCTTAACAAGATATTCCTCTATTTCTTTAACTTGGTAAGCTCAAAAAAAGAAATATTGGCTCTCGTTATCTTCATATCGTCCACCAAATCATAACTTTAATTTTCATATATAACAAGAGTTTTAGGAGCTAGTGATTTGTCTTGTGGAGGAGTCTTCTTAGCAACGGTTGCAAAGGGTGGGGTAGAGGTAGGTGCTATAGGACGTTTTCTCCTTGTTTGAATCACATTAACTTCTTCATGTAATTCTTCTTCCTCTTCTTCTATGATCCCATGAATAACATTCTAGGTGATGCTCACCTAAGAATTATGTTGATCTACATCATCATCATGCCTGTCTCGTTCACCTTCCTCATCCTCATTTTTTTCAAATGAGGATATATTTTCACCAAGAGGAGGAGGATTATTCTTCAAAAATTGCCTCCAAGGCCTTCTAGAAGATGAATCCTATCCTACATTATTTTTTATATCGATGATAGCATTAACAAGTTTCTTGACTATTTTCTAAGGACTTTCCATATCCAAGGTATCTTTATGGTGTAACCCAGCCCAAAGGTCTACACTTTACACTTTACACGAGGGAAAGAAAAGGTATACGTGGCAAATAAAAATCTTGAACTGTGATCGTCCGTGGTATTTTATGTAAGGTTGGTAGCTGGAGAGTTAATGCTTGCAGTGAATGTTCTGTACTCTGCCTCGAAACTGCTCCCACTCGCCCTTCGTGCCTTAACCCTTGTTCCTTATGGAAATTTCTGGATTGTTCATCCGTTACCTCCGCGTTGAGGTTTTCTGTTCTGGTCGAGGGTTTCTTGGTTCCTTTTGTGGAACGTTGTCTACTCTGCTCCGTTGGTATGTTCAACTCTCTGTGCGGGACAAAAATCGGTCCCTCCTCTATTCGACCTGCTTGCACTGTAATGGAAATGGTGATTGAGTTTAGTGGTTATTCGGCTCGATTCCGTGGTTCAACCTTGGTAAGTGTTACAGTTCTTACCTCCCATGCATGTGCGTATTCTTTAAGGTATTTGTTCAACATTTGTTACTGGTTGCAATATCTTGCTGGTCTGTGTGCATCTTCGTGGTTTTTGGTCGAGGTTCTATAGTCGTTTCTGGAAGTCACTGTGATTTTGTTGTGTTTCTTGGACCCTTGTTATCCCTAGTTCGAATTTGGTTAAGCCTTGTCCACTTGCTGTTGTTTTGGACTCTCACAATGTGGCACTGTATTTGTCTCGAGCACAGGACCTCTCGGGTGCTCGTTCTTCGTTCGAAACAGGTAATACCTCCTGTCCTTGTTTCAATCTTGCTCGGCTTCTGCTACTGGAACTAACCCACTTTGGCTCCTTTGGTCTACAGTCGGTCAATCTCCTCAGAATGTCACACGGTCATCTTCGGCTTCGTTCTCCCAGGTAATTTCATTGTTTGGTTAATTTTCCACAAGCATTCGCACTTTTACTTGTAGTTCTCCTCTTTGCTTTATTGTAATACAAATGGTTTGATGGTTGCAGGTCCCTGTCGGCAACCTGGGCGTGCGTAACCTCCAGTCCTTAATTTGTACAGTTCGCTTGTTCCTGGGTAGCCCTGAATCTCAAATGTCTGGTTGTAGTTTGCTTGATAATACGGTTCTGTAGACTTGCTCAGGTCTTTTGGTTGACGTATGAAGTTTAGTCTTGCTGTATTCCTTTCGGTCACTCCTGTGTTAATTTTTGAAAGAGGTGGAAGTCACCGTTGGTCGGTTTCTGTCAAACCCTAGTCCAGGGTTTTCTGGTTTGGGAGGTTTTCCGACTATGTGTCGTATTTTACTCTATATACATTAGTGGACTTTGCTTTTCATGGAGTTGTTCTGGCTTTACAATAGTCAATTGTATTTATGTTATTCGATTTTCAAAAACAAAATTTATGAAAGGAAATATATAGCGATGTTACCTTTTTTTTTTGTAATTGTGCCCCGCCTCTGTTCTGTGGTTGCTCTTTGATTTCGAACACTGGAAATGGTTGTCTCCTTTTCCCAAATTCTTCCTCTTGGATTTCTGGAAATTATATTCCTGGATTCTTGCTTGACTGTGTGCGAAATGGGTATTAAATAAATGTATGGTTGTGTTTCATATGCGACTGTAAGTTACCAAGACTTTACTCAGCTGTTTAATGATTGACTGTGATTCGTATTAGAATACATACAACAACAAATTGATGGATATTAATTGTGTTGTAGTTTATCAGGCCGTAAAGAAAAAGTTTCATTTAGGCAAATAGTAGGAAAGATAAGACAGATGGACAAATAGCTTCTTTGAATGCTTCTGACTGTCTTTATTTCTCCTCTCTTATAATTCAGCTAAACCCCTCTCTGTTACATTTGATTTGTTTATATCTCTCTATTTTTCAGTTGATTTTTTTTTTACAGTTAATCAAACTGATATAGAATATGGTTACAGAAATACTGTTGTCATTAATAACTATAATTACTTGAGATTTCAAGAATTGGAGGAACAGTTGGTCCTTATTTCCCTAATTTAACGGACCATTCCTTAACTAATAACTGAGCTACAGTAATTCTAACTGAAGTAAAAAGAAATTCCTGAATTCACTGAATTTGTAAAACAAATTAAAAGAAAAATTATTATAGTAAAAATTGAATAGTCCAATCGATCAATAGCCTTTAAATCTGGTTGGGATTTTTCCCAATTACGGTGAGCTGGATGCTCTTGCATCAGGCTCCCGGGGTAAAAAGAGATCATGACTCCGGTTCATGAGCTCCTCGACCGACGTTCCTGTTTGTCCAATCTGCCTGGCGTCAAGCCATGAGCTGTCCTCAGTTGGACGGTTCTTCCACTTGACCAGGTACTGAAAATAATTTTTCCGCCGAGTACGTCTAACTACCTAAGTTTCGAGGATGCCTTCGATCTCAGGGGGTTGGACATAAGGCATCTGTCTTTTCCAAGTTTCTCCGTCTTCCTAGGTGTTCCGCATGGATTGTCTGGGTCCATCTTTCTTTTCCTCCGTCAGATCGTCTGTGTACGGGAACAGATCTGCTACATTGAAGATAGGTGAAATGCCTATTCCAGGTGGCAGTTGTATTTCGTAGGCATTTGCCAAAAATTTTCGCAAGATCATACAAGGTCCTATATTTTTGTACTTTAATTTATTGTATGTACCCTTAGGGAAACGTTCCTTACGCAAGTGTACTAGAACTTCGTCCCCCACCTCAATATGAACTTCTCTTCTCTTTAGATCTGCATGTTCTTTATATTTTGAGCTGTTGTCCTGTAATTTTGCCTTCACCTGTTCGTGTAAATCCCTCATTGCATTGGCAAAATCTTCTCCATCCGCACTCCGTCGTTCTTGTAAACCAAGATCCCAAAGTTCATGCACTCCACAAGGGTGCATGCCATATAGGATCTGAAAGGGACTGAGACCTGTGCTACGATTCGGCGAATCGTTGTAAGCAAACTCTGCTTGCGCTAGCACTCGGTCCCACATCCATGAATTTTCCCTGACTAAGCTGCGTAACAGGTTTCCCAGACTCATGTTCACAACCTCTGCCTGCCCGTCGGTTTGCGGGTGATAAGCAAAACTGTAGCTTAATTGGGTGTTCATTTTTTTCCATAAGGTACACCAAAAATGTGCCTGTGAACTTCACGTCTTTGTCCGATAGGATGGTTGTTGTTAACCCATGTAACATGATAATGTCATTAAAAAACAAGTGGGCCACGTGAGTGGCGTCACTAGTTTTCCGACAAGGTATGAAATGTGCCATTTTTGAGAAACAATCCACCACTACCATCACTGAATCATAACTTTTCTGCGTTTTTGGAAGTCCTAAAACAAAACCTAGACTAACAGAATCCCATGGTCTGCCTGGAACCGGTAATGGCGTATACAATCCTGTGTTTTGGCTGTGTCCCTTTGCTAATTGACACACCTTACACTTAGTCACAAAACGTTGTACGTCTCATCGCATTCTTGGACAAAAATAGAAATGACTAAGTTGCTCCAAGGTCTTATCTATACTGAAGTGTCCAGCCAAACCCCTGCTGTGTTTTTTGCGAATAATATTCTCCCTCATGGAACAGTTGGGGATACACAGTTGTCCTCCCTTAAATAGAAATTTTTCCTATATATTGTAATCTAACCAAGGACTATTACCCCTTATCAAAGGGTTCTGGCACGCCTCATAGGCTTCTCTGAAATCTGTATCTGTTTTGTAAAGATCTCGTAAATGTTCAAAACCCAAAACCTGTACAACACTCTCCTGCAAAAGTAGAGCCTTTCTACTTAATGCGTCGACCACCTTGTTTGCTTGTCCACTAATATGTTTCAGCACAAAATTAAAACTCTGTAAGTACTCCACCCATTTGGCATGTTTATGATTGAGTTTATGTTGCTGCATTACATATTGCAATCAGAATTATCTGAAAACAACACGAATTCGTTCCCTAACCAATGCATAAAATTCTTTGTCATATGAGGAGTACTTCTTCCTACTCTCATTTAGTTTTTCGCTTAAAAATGCCATAGGCCTATCCTCTTGACTAAGTACAGCCCCGATCGCTATTCTGCTAGCATCACAACGTACCTGAAATAATTTCTGAAAATCTGGTAGCCTGAGAATCGGTCTTTCCATAATCTTCTTTTTCAATAGTTGAAAACTTTTTTCTGCTGCTTCTGTCCATCGAAAACGTTGGCTGGGCTTTTTGATGGTTTCTAACATAGGAGTACAAATCCCGCTAAAATTCTTAATAAAATTTCTATAGAAACTTGCCAATCCATGGAAACTACGTACCTCAAATAAGTTTTTTAGTGATGGCCAATTTATTATTGCTATTACCTTTTCTAGATCCATCTTTAGTTTGTTTTCTGCTATCACAAATCCCAAATAAATTAATTCTCTCTGCAGAAACGTACATTTCTTCAAATTTATTAGTAACTTGTTCTACTGTAGCTTTTCCAACACTTTGCGCACATGCCAGAAGTGTTCCTCTTTCGTCTTGCTGAAAATAAGGATGTCATCTAAATAAACTATTACAAATTTCCCAATATACTCCTTCAACATCTCATTCATGAGTTGCATGAATGTGCTGGGTGCATTGCTCAACCCGAATGGCATGACCAGCCATTCATCTAATCCCTCATTTGTTTTAAAAGTCGTTTTCCACTCGTCTCCTTCCCGTATCTGAATCTAGTGATATCCGCTTTTCAAGTCTATTTTAGAGAAGTAAGCTGCCCCACTTAAACAATCCATCATATCATCCATACGTGGTAACGGAAATCTGTACCAGATGGTGATTTTCTTGATGGCCCTTGAATCGGTGCACATCCACCACTCTCCTCCCTTCTTGGGGGCGAGGACTGTTGGCACAGCACATGGGCTCAAGCTTTCCCTTATTAAACCTTTGTCCAATAGTTCTTGCACCTCTTTTCTGATTTCCTCATTATCCTTGGGGCTCATTCAGTAGGCTACTTTATTTGGTAAGCTGGCTTCGGGTATAAAGTAAATATGGTGACTGATACTCTGCTTGGGGGGTAACTTGTCAGGCAAGTCGTCCACTAATATATTTGTAAATTCTTCCAACATTCGCTGTATTTCCACGGGTAAATCTGTTATCTCTGTATGTAAGAGAACTGTCCTTGTTTTTTTGACTACAACATAACTTATTTCGTTGTTCTCAACCTGTTTTAAACACTGCTTCCCTCTCACTAGCAATGCTTTGGTTTCGTTTGTTTCAATTGTTTCCTTCTCTTCTTTGATAGGCACAAGGGTATGCCTGACCCCATCTTTCTCGAATTTATAACAGTTCATCACTCCATCATGTGTCACCTTCCTATCATATTGCCAAGGCCTGCCCAATAATATGTGACATACGTCCATCGGCATGATGTCACAAATAATTTTATCCTTATATCGATCTATTTGAAATTCAACCTCACTTTGCTCGTCTACCAGTAATTGGTGCCCCTTTTGTAACCATGAAAATCTATACGGATTGGGGTGCTTTAAACGCTTCAGCCCCAACTTTTCCACCATTTATGTGGGTACCAAATTGTTCGTACTTCCACTGTCGATTATCATCTTACAACACTTACCCTGTGATTTGCAAATTTTCCTGAACAGAGCTTTCCGTCGCGTCTGTTCGACACTCTCATCAATTGGTTTCAATAGTACCTTATGCAGCACTAAAGCTTCTCCCGTTTCTGGGGCATTCTCTGCCTCTTGAGGGGGTGCTGCTATTTCCTCCGGTTGCGCCACATACACGCCTCGCTGTCCAGCTGAATCTGTTTCTGGGCACTCAAACGAACGGTGCCCCCACTTGTGGCATCTATAGCATTGATAACGAGTTCCCCTTCCTCGGCCATTTCCACTGCTGCGTTGGAATGATTTGCCACCTCTCACTCCATCTCCTTTTTCTGTTGTTCCCGAAGTCCTCGAACTGCTGGCTTCCTCACTATTGCTGGCAGTCTGGCCCCTGCCATAGGACTGGCCTCTCCCTTTGGCAGACCCTCGTCCTCTCCGGGCACTTTATCTTCAGTTAATTTTCTCCTCTGCTTTAATTGCTCTCTGGTATGCCTCCTCAGTATTATTTGGAGACAAAATACTTAGTTCATCCAAAATATCCATCCTTAGTCCATTAACATATCGGGTTGTCCTTTCTGCCGTATCTTCTGTATATCCGACTCACAAATTCACTGGGTAGAATTCTTCCGTGTACTCCTTCACAGTCAGTCCCCTCTGCCTCAAGTTCTGTACCTGTCTATGTAACGTGATTTGATAATGCCTTGGCAGAAATCTGCCCTTCAATTTGGCTACCATCCTTGTCCAAGTTTTAATCGGTGTTTTGTTCAACCTTTTCCTCTCATTCTGGGCACTATCCCACCACAGAGCTGCGTGTCCTTTCAGCTTTGTCGCTGCAAATTTGACTCTATGGTCTTCACTAACTTCCTCTCATTCAAAACACTTGTCCATCTCACTAATCCAATCTAACACAACATCAATAGACAAACTACCATCGTATGTCGGGAGTTCTGGTTTTGGTCTGCTGTTCGATAATAAGACAGACTTCAGCAATTTCACTTCTGCTGATTCACCTTCAGGTCCATATGCTGCCACTTCTACTTCTTCTTCACTCACATCGCCCATTTCTGGATCTCTTCGCCTGCCTGCCTCTACTGCTTCCAAACGAGCAGCAAAAACCCTGAGTTCTTCTCGTAATGCCTCATCTGGCATTCTACGAGCACCTCGGCCTCATCCTCCTCTACCTATGTCCATTTTTTTTTTAAATATCTTTAACTCAATGCTCTGATACCACTCTGGTGTAACCCAGCCCAAAGGTATACACTTTACACTTTACACGTGGGAAAGAAAAGGTATACGTGGCAAATAAAAATCTTGAACTGTGATTGTCCGCGGGATTTTATGTAAGGTTGGTAGCTGGAGAGTTAATGCCTGCAGTGAATGTTCTGTACTCCGCCTCGAAACTGCTCCCACTCGCCCTTTGTGCCTTAACCCTTGTTCCTTATGGCAATTTCTAGATTGTTCATCCGTTACCTCCGCGCTAAGGTTTTCTGTTCTGGTCGAGGGTTTCTTGGTTCCTTTTCTGGAACGTTGTCTGCTCTGCTCCGTTGGTATGTTCAACTCTCTGTGCGGGACAAAACTCGGTCCCTCCTCTATTCAACCTGCTTGCACTGTAATGGAAATGGCCTTCGAATTTAGTGGTTATTCGACTCGATTCCGTGGTTCAACCTTGGTAAGTGTTACAGTTCTTTCCTCCCATGCATGCGCGTATTCTTTAAGGTATTTGTTCAACGTTTGTTGCTGGTTGCAATATCTTGCTGGTCTGTGTGCATCTTCGTGGTTTTTGGTCGAGGTTCTATAGCCGTTTCTGGAAGTCACTGTGATTTTGTTGTGTTTCTTGGACCCTTGTTATCCCTGATTCGAATCTGGTTAAGTCTTGTTTGCTTGTTGTTGTTTTGGACTCTCACAATGCGGCACTGTATTTGTCTTGAGCACAGGAGCTCTCGGGCGCTCGTTCTTCGTTCGAAATAGGTAATACCTCCTGTCCTTGTTTCAATCTTGCTCGGCTTCTACTACTGGAACTAACCCACTTTGGCTCCTTTGGTCTACAGTCAGTCAATTTCCTCAGAATGTCACACGGTCGTCTTCAGCTTCGTTCTCCCAGGTAATTTCACTGTTCGGTTAATTTTCCACAAGCATTCACACTTTTACTTGTAGTTATCCTCTTTGCTTTATTGTAATACAAATGGTTTGATGGTTGCAGGTCGCTGTCGGCAACCTGGGCGTGCGTAACCTCCAGTCCTTAATTTGTACAGTTCGCTTGTTCCTGGGTAGGCCTGAATCTCAAATGTCTTGTTGTAGTTTGCTTGATAATATGGTTTTGTAGACTTGCTCAGGTCTTTTGGTCGCTGTATAAAGTTTGGTCTTGCTGTATTCCTTTCGGTCACTCCTGTCTTAAGTTTTGAAAGAGGTGGAAGTCATCGTTGGTCGGTTTCTGTCAAACCCTAGTCCAGGGTTTTCTGGTTTGGGAGGATTTTCGACTATGTGTCGTATTTTACTCTATATACAGTAGTAGACTTTTCTTTTCATGGAGTTGTTCTGGCTTTACAATAGTCAATTGTATTAATGTTCTTCGATTTTCGAAAACGAAATTTATGAAAGGAAATATATAGTGATGTTACCATTTTTTTTGGAATTGTGCCTCGCCTCTGTTCTGTGGTTGCTCTTTGATTTCGAACACTGGAAATGGTTGTCTCCTATACGCAAATTCTTCCTCTTGGATTTCTGGAAATTATATGCCTGGATTCTTGCTTGTCTGTGTGTGAAATGGGTATTAAATAAATGTATGGTTGTGTTTCATATGCGAATGTAAGTTACCGAGACTTTACTCAGCTGTTTAATGATTGACTGTGATTCGTATTAGAATACATACAACAACAAATTGATGGATATTAATTGTGTGGTAGTTTATCAGGCTGTAAAGAAAAAGTTTCATCTAGGCAAACAATAGGAAAGATAATACAGATGGACAAATAGCTTCTTTGAATGCTTCTGACTGTCTTTATTTCTCCTCTCTTATAATTCAACTGAACCCCTCTCTGTTACATTTGATTTGTTTATATCACTCTATTTTCAGTTGATTTTTTTTTTTTTTTTTTCACAGTTAATCAAACTGATATAGAATATGGTTACAGAAATACTGTTGTCGTTAATAACTATAATTACTTGACATTTCAAGACTTGGAGGAATAATTGGTCCTTATTTCCTTAATTTAATGGAGCATTCCTTAACTAATAACTGAGCTACAGTAATTCTAACTGAAGTAAAAAGAAATGTCTGAATTCACTGACTTTGTAAAACAAATTAAAAGAAAAATTGTTACAGTAAAAATTAAATAGTCCAATCAATCAATAGCCTTTGAACCTGGTTGGGATTTTGCCCAATTATGGTGAGCTGGATGCTCCTACATCACTTTATCATTGTTCTAATGTTTGAAAGTGACCTTCATGGTTGTCGCAACAACTATTTTATCATTGACAAATGCTTTTTGAGCAATGCATAACATTTCCTTTTTAATATGAAATACCTTTACATTTCTTCTAGGAAAGTTACTTTAACAACCCTCTTTATGAAAATTGCAATAGATGATGTCAAACTAATAGAATTCAATTCAGTTTTTACATTAGATTATAATTCAATGCCTCCACCCCTTAATTCACATCAATACATTAACATAGGTTTTGACATCTATTTTAACCCCCTTTATGAATAAACATGTTAACATATCGTTTTCCTAGTGAAGCCCTTATGTATGACACAAATCAAATTTAATGGTCCACAACATTGGGCATATCATGCAACAAATATTTTTTAGTGCAACATAAGAAGGTTTTCAACTATTTCAAACCGAAAGTGAAATGAATTGTGACACGTGTCATTGTTTTTTTATACACAATTACACTCAAAGGAGGAAGTGAATCGATATAATAAGACAACAATCACGTGAGAGCACTAAACAAAGGGTACACATGGAAACCCATAAGGGAAGACAACATAAAAATTTAATTAATTAATTTATGTAAGTAGCAACCTAATGCTATAATATTTGTAGGCACTCACTTATGGGAGACACCAATCACCTTAGATTTGCAAGCACCAACTTGCCGAAAACACCAATCCCCTCATATTTGTAAACACAAACACACAAACTTACACAAAACACCAATCCCCTTGAATTTACCAATCCAATCCACGTTTTCCTCACAAATCCGTTTTTTATCACATTTTAGACTAGATCCACAGGTACTCTAGTGAATTCTCCTCATTAAGACATCTTGATCTCTGATATTTCTCCATTTTTCTCTTTAGTGCAGTAGCTATCAAATCATTCGTGGTTAGCTAGCATTTTGGCACACCACACGAAAATATAGTCTGCTCTGCACTTCATTGCTTAGTCCTTCTCTTTTATTGCCTGAGATCTCACACTACTCATTTCCCTAGTCGCACATGCCTCTTCATTACGCATTTATTCCTTCACACACATTATTCTTTTATATTATACTCACATTTATAGATTGTGTCAGTTTTAGTTTCTCATTACTTGTATAACGATATTTACTATAAATAAATAATTAATTCACAATTCATATATCAACTAATCAACAAACAATTTATATTTTTAATTAAGTTACACAGTTTATTATTTACAGGAAAAATACTTTAAAATTTCACATTAATGTTATTGAGGTTTAAGGTGCTTTCTAACTCATTATATATGAGATGTTGTAATGTCATGTCTTATGCAATGTAAACATTTTGATTTGGTGAATTCAAGTAAAAATAAATATAAGTAAAATATATGAAAAAGATAAAAATAATAATTAAAATAAATTTGAGGCAAATTGATAGTTTAAGAAGAGGAGAAATGACCTGTTATAGAGTTTTGTAAACCCAATGTTTCGGACTACCAAGTGAGTCCACACATGCGTCAATAGATATTCTCCTACCAAGTAAGTCCATAATCAGGAGATGCGTCAATAGATATTCTCAAATCCCCTAATGATGGACTTACTTGGTAGGAGAATATCTATTGACGCATCTCCTGATGATGGACTCACTTGGTAGTCTGAAATGTTGGGTTCACAAAACTTTATAACATGTCATTCCTCCTCTTCTTATACTTTTCTCACTTGTATGAATTCATTATTTAACAAATTGATAGTTTTTGGATCTCCGAACCCATGGTTTTTCTCATGAT
>APFE031719120.1:34689-52609 GCA_000404065.3 Pinus taeda | reverse complement strand
ATTCATATAGCCTCTTTGGTACTCATTTGATTCTTCCTCCAAGACGGTATCATTTGCTAGAATGAAATCTACATCTTTGTGTACAGCCGAACTCTCTGCATACTCCTCATCCTCAGTGAGATAAATAGGCAAATCATCAGGAGTAAAGAGGTGATTTTCTTCATCTATTATATTCCCGTCCTCATCTGACTCTGGTCCATGCACAAAATTTTGTTGCAAAGGTGTTTGTATTGGCTATTGTGTTGTCTGCTCTTGGGCTCGCTGATCTCTCTGTCTTATTCTATATTGTGGTTGTTGCTGACCATGAAAGTTAGGATTTCTAACTTGTGGCTCCGGTTTCTCAAGTTTCACCCTTTCAAGCATCTTCTCTACCTTCCAGAGTAATTGATCTACCGAGGAAGACTCTTCTTTTACAGTGACCTTCTTCTCTGCCTTTGCTCTAGCTCTCTTGGTCAGCAGATTTGCTTCAATGCTGACCGCTATCTTCTGCATGTATTCCATTATGGCCGATTCTCTTTGTCTTAATTGATAAGCCATGTCAGCATCAAAACCATCCGGGAACTTCACCATGGCTAGTCCCATAGGTGGCCTTAAATGATCTGGAATTTTGTTATAAACTGAATTGAATCTAATGCAACAGTCTTGGACCAAATCACTAGTGTTTCTTTTTATTTGCTCATATTCAGCTAGAATTTGAAGAGGATTCTTTTTCACTTCCCAACAGTTTAAAAATTGTCTTTGTAGGTTAGCCAAGGTAACGATGCGTGCAGCTGGCAAACCTCTGAACAATTTCCTCACTTCACCTACAAATTTCTGTACAAAGAGTCTCATTGCCACATTCTCTGCATCGATCTCACGAAGTTCATAGAAATCTGCCATTCTATCCATATGTTGCTGAGCAATAATGTTGTTAGGAGTGCCATCAAAAAACGGGATTTTGCTTTGATAATCTGTGGGCATATTATCTAAAACTTGAGGCAGAACAAGAGGTACAAAATGGGCAACCATCACTCTTGGTGGATTTGGCCTCGGAGGTGTTCGAGGAGTGTGCACAGTTTGTAAGGGACTAGCAATTGGAGTTTGAAGCTGAGCTATAATGTAGTTATCAATCGACCGGTTATCCCTTTTCGTCTCCAAGTCTACAAGAAACTGTGGATTGTGGACAGTAGAGTCAACCGCCCTTTCAGATTTGTTCTCAAACAATGATAATTCAAACTGCTCATCAAAATCTAGCTCTTCGAGATACTCAAAAATGTCAGGGCATGAATGAGATTTAAACACGGGAGATATAGATCTCTCTTGACGACAAATTCTTGAAATCAAATTTGGATTTTCGTAGATGTGCGGAGGATCTGGATCTAGATTAGCTCTGGTGTTTCTTCTAGAAGCTAGCATGCTATTGAGAAAAATCAAAGGACATAACTAACTTACTCAGCCTATCCAATGCTAAAATTATCATCCGGAAGCTTAGAATTATCGAGAAGTAAGGGGTGTTGGATACCTATACCAATAGGTTTCATATTTCATGATTGGCAAACTCAAATGCCAAATATGCTCTCCTTTGCTGATTCAAAGATCCCATATTTCCAAGGAAAAGCAAGGTGTGTACATGCCTTCGTGTCTATTAAATTCTGATGGATGGTCCAACAGTCTAATCTGGATCATGCCATGTTTCAATTTTCTGTTGTAGAATAGAGAAAGAAATTTTTCCAAACTGTTTAATCTTGGCAGATCAGTAGTTAGGCAGAGAAACTAAGGTTCCCAACTGCTCAATCTGGGGCCTTGGAAGAAATAAGGGTAGTACTAGATAGGAAATCAAAGGAAAAGGCCAATGGAAAAGAAAAGGCACATAAAGGGTCTGCAAGTCTAAGTGCACCCTCCAAGAAGAAACAAAAAATGCTAGGCAAGTAGATGGGTAAGTAGATGGGGTTGCAGAAGTGGTGTTCTTTTCAAAAAACTGCATCATGTTGGTCAATACAAGGCAAACAACATAATGAAGCATGTCTAACTTCCCTTTTTCCTGATTCATCACTCATTACTAACATCCCTTCACCAAGTGTTTAAGAGAGAGATTCAAGGTTTTATATTGGTCCTTATTGCCTTTAAAAGCCAAATTTCTTGTGCAAAGTTCTTTTCATTTTGATCTACTCTTTGAACTAAGTTGTTTTCAAGAAAACTTAGTAATATCACTCCTCATGCACCTTCTCCCTCCATATTAACCTCTAACTTTTATTATCTAGCTCCATATGTTTCCCTTTCCCTACTATTATAACACCATGGTGTATAAACCCTAAGAATTTTATAAATACCCCCTCCTTGGCATTATAGCCATATGATTCACTACCAGGGAATCAAATTGACATCTGGTCAGTCTGAGAACCCAAGCCTAACCTCTCTTCATCCCTCAGAAACTCATCTACCTAACCCACCCTTCACTTTGCCTAAGAAATCTTGAAAAAACCCTTTTTTTACCCTTATACTCGCTCAAAAGCAAAAAATATGCAAAAACCCACTTTATCTGCCTTATCCTAAGTCTGGGAACCATTTGCGCGTTTATGCGAAAATTTTATGGAAACCCACTTTAGCCTAATTTTTAAAGGCCGTGAGCGATTTTGCAAAAAACATTGAAAAAACCATAGCTTCCGCCTTTTCCCTAAAGTTTTCGGCTATACATAATTTGACAAAGAAATACATTACAAACCATGAAATTTATTAAAATTTCGAAGGGTCCCGCCGAGCGCAAATTCCAAGGAAAACAACATTTTAATACCGGCCTAACGTCGTATCATCCGTACAAGTCAATGGCCCGTCGACCGTCCGATCAAGCGCTTTTCATCCGACGGTTGACGTGGATATTGGACCGGCCCCGACATCCGAAGGATATCGTCCGATATCTATCAGACGCTGATGTCTGGCTGGGTCCACGCGTCACCCACAAATCGCATCAGAGCCCCCTCTGACAGATTCCTTTCCGATATGATACTGCCGTGGTTTCTGGTTTTCCGCTAAACTGCCTGCCTGCGTCAGCGCCGCATCATTGCCTGCGTCAGCGCCGCGCCCACCACCTCCGTCCGCCATTGCTCCACCTGTCTGCCACCTCACCACCCCCGTGGACCAGTCATAGGCCGCCATGTCACCTAATGACATCATGCTGACGTCATCCGACCCTGACCCACCTAGTGACGTCATGCTGACGTCATCCAAAAAAAGCGCGGAAGACCCAAAAAAGCCATATTTTTTCAAATTTCGCGTTCTTTTTGCACTTTTGCAAAAAACTATTCTTGCACCCTCTGCATGCATTTTACGACCAAATTGCACCAACCTAATCAAATCAGCTAGAGGACCTTCGACGCGCCTACCCACCTGCATTGGTGACCCGGCCCATCGATTTACTAGGCATTTCTCCCTGCAAGTCTTCTCTAAAGCCTGGTTTTTTTCTGCAATAACTTAAACTCACTTAAAAGCACTAAAAACGCATAATTCACCGGAGAATTCCCTGCACCAAGTTCCCACTTGAAATTCTAGCGGTCGAAATTTATTAGCCGAGCCTATTTTAACACAACCTGCATTGAAAACCTGCACTTTCGTTCACGCAGTCGTGAACAGAAACTCGGAACCTACACTTAACTTTTGAAGAAGGTCTATTAAAGACAGATATTTGCCTTCCCAAGTAACTGAAACAGTATTTCAATTGCTGCAAACTCACCCTGTTACCCTTCATTTCTCAATTCACCTCTTCACTCAGGCAGGGTTCTTTCCTATTTTTCAGTTGAAGAAACAACAGTCCATATACAAAACAGAATCCAAGTAATCATGGAGACTCCAGTTGCACCTGTGGCCCTCAATGTTGCCCCTTTGAATGCCCCTTAGAGAGAGCTGGAGTGGCAGGATTTGGCAGACCTGGATTACCAAATCTCAGAGGACTCCTCATCAAACAGCAAGTTCCACCTCCACCTGCTGAATGAGCTTAAGGCCAAGCATGTGGATGGGAAAGACATATTAGCCATTTGGGATTCCTTCCTCCCAATTTTCAGGCTCCCTCAGGTCAACCAATTCCCTGACCTGATTCATCTATGTGCTGTCTGCTATGACCCCATTCAAAGAGTTGTGCTTGACCCTTCAAGCTCAGTTGTATTCTACATGACCCCTGAGGCCATTAGAGAGATGCTACAGTTCAAGACTCAGAAGAAATTGGTCCCCTTGTCTCTATTGGATTTGATAAACCAAGGAGCTAAGATGCTGACAGATGCACAGATCATAAAGCTCAACCAATTGTTTATTAAAAACTCTGACACTGTGCTGTACCCTCCTATTTTTGATGGCTACCTCAATCAACTTGGTGTAGATCTTGCAGATATGATCAGTTCCATCTTGGGGTACAAATCAGTTGAATTTATTGATGAAACTATACTAGTGATTATGACTATGTTTTCCCCTGGCAAAACTCCAATCTGTTATGATTATGCCACATACATATCAGATAAGATGCATGAGCAGTTTTTGAACCTTTCAAGAGAGAAGGTGTTCAGATACACCTCCTACATCTACCACATGATTCTATATTATCAACATGAGAAGTTCTCCTTCATTGTCAAGAGAACAGATGCACAAGGCAATCCAAGGTCAGTAGTGTACTGGAACTCAATGTTTCATTGCAGAACCTACTCCCCGTACACTTACTATGAATTTATAGACCTCTTAATTCACCCAGCCATGTCCTTGTTCCTAAGCTCGCCTCCTCCAAGACTGACTGATGAGATGCAGAGAATCCTGCAGTTATCCAAAGTGTACAGCATTGGGGATTGGTACTTTTACCAAAACTACACCGTAATCAGAATATATGGGTGTGATTTACCCCCATACAGATTGCCCAAGTATGTGCCCATGAGACTATTTTCCCTTGAATACTTCAGGCAATTTGGGAATGCTGATATGGTACACTTTGCAGGCAAGGGAAAGAAGGCACAGCTGAAAGTGAAAAATCAATTGGGCCACCTTGTTTTGAACAAAAGGGAAGGCTGGAAAGAAGCTGATAGAAAGCTAGAATGCCTTCGCCTGAATACCAGTTTCCTTTGGAAACCCTATGACCCCAATCACTCCATATCATTCAAAAGGCTCAAATATAAGCTCTCTAGTTATGACCATGTAAGTTTTCCCCACATTGAAAAATATGCCAATCAACCAAAATGGAAAGGGGCACACTGGAGGAACCGGTCACACAAGAAGAATTGAATGAGAGAGCTACAAGACATCTTCTGAAATTGGCTGACTTGGAACTTCCTGCACAGGTATTCGCTCTGCCAAATCCTTGAGCAGGAGCAGCTGCCTCATCCTCTACAGCACATCAAGAGGCAGTCCAAACTACAAACCAAGTTCAGAACAAAGGCAAGGAGAAGGAGATGGAAGAGCAACAGGTATAGCAGGCACAAGTTCAGCCACCCCAACAGGTACAACAGCAGCAAAAGGAGCAGCCAGGGCAGGGGGAATAAACAGCATAGGCCCCAATGGCCACACAGAAACAGCCAACACAAATGGCACCTCCTAGGCAAGACTCAAGGATTGACTCTTCTGTCCTCCAAACCCATCAAAGGGAGGATGTAAACAGGAAAAGGGACAGAGAGACTCCCCTTATTGCCTCACCAACTCAAGGGGAGAAGACACAAAGGTTAAACCCTTTCTCTGAAGAAGAAATGCCAATGGGGCAAACTTCAGGTACAGGCCTGCCCAGCATGGAGGCCTCAGCCAGCTCCTTCCAACAAGAGCAAGAAAGGGTAGCAGGAGGAGAAGTTAGCTCCTCAGGCCAACAGAGGGAAGGTGAGAAAAGCATTAAGCAGCAATTTAAGGACATCAAAAGTAGAAATGAACCCTTAAGGCTACAATTATATAATCATCTATTAAAAATGGCTCCCACAAACCAGCAAAGACTCATGTCTGCATATGATGCACATGAAGGAAAGATGATAATGAGCCATTTCACACCAGCAGTGCAGCAACCACAGTCAGCTGCAGATTATATCAGGACCAACCTTGAGGTCCTGTCCAAAGACATCCACCAAATGGATCAAATAGAATTGCACAAACAAACGGGTGAGATGGTGTATGCCACCTTAGCAGATAAAACCTTGGTGAACTATAGGCTGCAAAATAGCCTAGATAACGCCACTACACAACTTGAGCTGGAAAGGGCTTCCTCTCAAGCAAAAGACAACAGGATCAAAGCTCTAGAGGAAATCATAATAGAGCTTGGGCACGATTCTAAAGATGTCAAGGCAGTGCAAGAGATTCTGAAGCTGAGAGATGCTGATATGGCAGCATTGAGAAAAATGATAAAGATCCCAGCAACTCTTCATCCCCAAATAGAAGAGATTGCCCAGCTCAGACAAGATAAGGATGCAGCTGCTATGCTAATGAAATTATATAAAGAGCTCATCCGCACCCAAGAGAAGCTGCAGGAATTAGAGGCTACCCTGCAGGCAGCATTACAGCAAAAGGAGGTAGGGAAAACCTCACAACCTCCTCCAGAAACAATAAATCTTGAGGAAATCCCTCAAACCACTGCCCCTCCCAGCCAGCAGATACAACAGGCAGCACCATCCACCTCAGCACTAACAACAGAGCAGGCTGAAAGCCTTGACATGCAAAAACTGAGGAATGAAATTCAAGCCTTGGAGTCTCAAATGTCAGAGTTAAATCAAGCCAAGGACACTCTGGCTAAAATCAATGAGAAATATGACAAGCCCAAGCAAAATGTGGCTGAAAGAGAAAGGGAGGTAAAGGCTCTTAAAAAGAGAATAACTGAGCTAGAAAAGGAGCTCACACTGGACAAGGTGACATCTGAGCTCAAAAGGGTCCTGTGGGCCAATATTGGCCAGTCCATCACAGATCATTGGGAGTACATTGAGGCCATCCATGAGCAAATAACGCTCATTGGGAAAGCACACAGAGAGATCCAATGGGCGAGGGCATCTCTGGGCAATATGCCTGAGATTGCCACTAAAATGATAAACGTGCTGAATTACAGGACAAGCTCCCAGCTCATCAAAATGGGAATTGGCAACAGGACTGAGACCATTTCACTGATCAAAAGGGTCCTAACATTAAGAAACCTGGTTCAGACCCTGGAAAGAAGAACCCAGGATATGCAAGCAGATATCAACAAATTCCAGAACAGGTTCATGGCACTGCAAAACAGGGGTCTTCCTAGCTTGCTGGAGCCATCAGGAAGGTTGCTCTCACACGAAAAATATGCCAAGAGAGTGAACAGTTTTGTTGGAAATCAAATTGCAGAGACAGCTAGTACATCAGCAGAAACAGGACCAGCAACAGGACAGACCCTCTTCAACAGGGTGGAAAGTTTTTTTTTTATTATGAATGAAATCACACACTTGTTTGATGAGCCTCCCCATTTTTACAAGTACACAGAGGAAGATGAGACCATGGGGTCAATTCTGAGGCATCAGTTGCCTACACAGGATGTGTGGGATAATTTGATATAATTGCTGTTAAATCAAAGTCAGTAATTATGTTGTTACTTTTTGGAAATATTTAAGTTTTCATACACAGGAAGCTAAAGACACATCAGCAGGTATGCAAAAAGAGGCTGAGCCAACTCAACACGAATATTCTGCCACGACAGCAGCACTGGCAGTCACAGGTGACAGGGCCGAGAAGCTACAGGAGGACAGAGCTGCACAGACACGTCATTCAGTAGTTATAACAAAGCGCTCAACCGACTCAGTGAACTCCAAAGGTCAAAATATTCTGACAGGAGTAAAGCAGCACTTATGTTGTATTAAAGGATTGTAATAACTTCTTATCTACTACTCCTTTACAAGTTAAAGTAGATATTTATCTCTCAGATAACTCAATACCTGAGATATTTTGTATGACACACTTCTATATATTCCCCCTTGCATTAGTTAGCATGGGTTGGACATTGGATGTAAGAGATTGTTGATATCTATTCTGCTGCTCTTTTACTATAACTCTGAGAGATATAATACAAAAGATGATGGAATTTCCAAAGCTCTATGTTGCTTGATCTTGTCTGGTGTTTAGCTGAATGTTGCAGGATTCCTGCGTACCTCATGACTCAATAAGTTTCTCTTGCAACTCTTTGTTATGTGTTTGTTATCTTTCATATATCTTTCATGTTTCCCATGTTTAAACAGTTAATAGCAAGGAAAAAGAATAGTTCCAGGACTTAATCACAGATTACCCTGAACTCAATCTAAGCTATTGTGAATGTCTTTTCTTCAGTTATAGTAATGAAAGCATAATTCTTAAATGCTACCATTTCACACTATATCATCACAGTGATTTATTATTTCAGGAATTCAAGTTTGCTCCTGAGGAATACATCCCTTTTTCACACCCCAGCTTAGTGAAAAATTCTTAATTGCTTTTCACTGGTTGTTTTGCACTCCATATACAATTTAAAGTTTGTTTCATGAAGTATCTAAATGGCCCTGTAACTCCAGCTGCATCAAACTCAGGATTTCAAAAAAAAACCAACAGCCACAGACTCCGATTGCCCCAATGGATTAATTTTACCTGCAGAACTACAACTTTAAAAGTTTCAGAAAGGACATCCTCCCAACCAAACATAAACCAAAAACCTTAACTTCATAACTAGCCTAAAATTTCCATAGATCAGAGACAAACCTTAAAGAGAGATCCCTCTCTGATTACAGCTGGGCTAGAAGCTGTAATCCAAAGATTGGTTAGTGGTTACCTTGGCCGTATTCCCTTGGGAGTCATAGGGAACAACCTGGGTGATAACACATGCAATGAGTCTTTTCTACATTTTTGCATTTATCTTCTCTTAGAATAATGAATTACGGAGTCTTCAAAATGTCATCACAAGGAGGTTTTTTTCCCAAAAGTGAGAGGCAGAGTAGCTAAGTATTTCATTTAGTTTTGTTTCTGCAATAGATTAGACATTAGTTGCAATTTCACTTTCAGTTTTAGTAGTTCTTTTAGTTTTGTTTTTGTAATAGATTAGACCTTAGTTGCAATTTCACTTTCAATTTTAGTATTTCATTTAGTTTTGTCTTTGTAATTGATAAGATAGTAGTTGCAATTTCACTTTTAGTACTTTTTAGTTTATGCTTTGGAAATAATAATAAGAACAAGAATAGAACTTTGTTTGATTTCTTGATTAAAATTTGCTTCCAAATCTTACTTAAGCTCTTTTAGTCATCATCTTTTTAGATTTTTAGCAATATTTACAAAAGTTAGATTTAGGATTTTGACAGTTACATTGTAAATCATTAGGGACTAAAGGACCAAAAACCCCCAAAACAACATAAAACACAAAAACAACAAAGTAAGAAGGGTCATCTAGCACAAATAGTGCACTACACTTCATCAGTTTATGATACCTGGATTAATAATTTATGAAGAGAAATTTAGGACACTAAATTGACCAAACATTTTGGTGTTGTTGCCGGGGAAGTGTAACTAGGCAGCCTTATCTCTTACATTAAAAAAAATTGACATGCATAGGAAAAGACACTCTAGGGGTAGATTTATAGCTAGGGGTGGAAGTTTGATTCCTACAGCACCGCCTACTCCACCAAGAACAAGAAAAGACACACCTCCATCCAGACTCGTAATCCCAGCCATAGGATTCCTGGAATTTAAGGAGCAAAAACCCAATCAAAAGAATCTCTTACTTCATCTACCAAGACAGTCCTAGGAGAGAAAAATTTCGAGTGTCCAACAGCAGGGATAACCTTTTTCACCTCCACAGGAGAGCCTATTGTAGTTGAATAATTAGGAATACCTGGTGAGGAAGAAGAATTAGAAACTCTCTCCCATAGTCCATTAATAGAAGAACTAGAGGAGGAGGGAATAGCCTTGTAGGTTGAACCCTATACTGACTTTGAAGAAACTATAATGGCAGAAGAAGAAGAAGATGGAGAATTCTCACTATTTGGAGGAGGGGGTAGAGGGAGAGGGAGAGAAAATAATGGAGGAGGTAGACGTAATAATGGAGGAGGCAGAGGAAATAGGGAATTAGATAACTCTTTTGGATTCCCTATAGTCGATGAGGAAACAAATGCCACAATGGAAAACATCTCACCTTCTATCCTCCCTAACTTCCATGGGTTGAGAAGTGAGGATCTTGAAACATTCTTATTTAAGTTTGAAGTCTTATGCAGAACCTATGACTATCTAGAGGACTCCCAAAAACTAAAATTGTTTCCTTCAACACTAAAAGGAGCTACTTTGAAATGGTTTATGGGGTTAGTTACTCAGTCCATTAGAACTTGGAATTACATGAAAAAACATTTTTGGATAGGTACTTGGATTATTGCATGCCTACCAATCACAAATATGAGTTGTTCAAAATGATAAAAAAGAGAGGATGAAAGCTTAGAATATTTGATTGAGAGGTTTAAATATCATTTGAAAAGAGCAAAAATGAATGATTTAGATGAAGAAACCTTCAGAGATGAGTGGATAGATATCCTTAACATGGTGCGAAAGGGAGATATCTCTCAGCTTACATTGAGTGATATAGGATAATTGTGTGTTGATCTCTCAAGAGGGAAATCTAAAACAGGGAAAGGGCCAGGTGATCCTTCTCTTGTTAGAGCAAACAACTCTGCAATTGCTTCTGTAAGTAGGGCAGAAATTGGTAATATGCTTGATTAGTTTAAAACTTACATGCTCGGGAACCTTAGTGAGCAACTAGACACCTTTAAAATTCAAAACAAGCAAAAAATAGAAGTTGATGCTCTAGCCATCTTTTGTCCAAAATTCAGAAAAAAAAAAAAAAAAAAAAAAAAAAAAAAAAAAAAAAAAAAAAAAACATGCTCTAAGGGAATTCCCTTTAGATGCAAAAATTGTAGAAACTTGTATAATTTGTTCAGAAAGTCATGAGACCAAGGGTTGTCCCTCAATCATAGGTATTAAGGCTGTCTTTCAAGAGGAAACAATCCCAAATTCTACAGAACCTCTTTGTTTTGTTGCACGAAGACCTGGGCAGGGGCCACAAAATCAGGGATTTAACAATCCAATGTATCTTCATCCCCCACCAAACTGGAATCCTTGGCAGCAACCTTGGCCTCAACCTCAATCTCAGTTTCCATCTCAACCATGGGCATAAGGAGTACAAAATCCTTATGGGAGATTTTCTCAATATTATCAATATCCTCCATCCTATCCGAATTATCCTTCCCCACATAATCAATAACAAAATCAGCAGCCACGACTTCAAAATCAGAACCCTCAACTTCCATTACCGTTTCCACAACAACCTCCACAACAAAACCTAAACCCCCAACTCTTGCTGCCATTCCAGCAGAAACCAAATTATCTACCTGCCCAACCACTACCAAACCCCAACAATAAAAACCCTCAGAATGCTTACATGGTAGAAGGACAACAATTTCTAACTTACATGATTACTCCTCTAGATCTTAATGATGTTCAACTAAAATCTGGAAGGATATTAGAAAAGGAAAGATCTTCTATAGTTATTCAAAAACAAGACACTTCTGAGGAAGATTCTCTAAAAGTCAATAAAAGTTTTAAGGAAACATCTCTCCGAAACCAAAACATTTAAAAAGGAAAACAAAAAGAACCAGTGAACACAACTCCTATCATTGAGCAACCAGCATCTACTTCTACACCTCCTTTTCTAGAGAGACTACAACTTGCTAGAGGGGTAGAAAAACAGATCTTGTTGCCCAAATATGATTTCCTAGATGAATTGAAGGATGTTTGTATCAAAATTCCTTTGCTACAATCCATTAGAGAAATTCCAATTCTAGCCAAGACAATGAAGGATTTGAGCATCAAAAGACCAGGAAGAAAATCAAAAGAAACAAAAAGAATTCACCTGGTAGGAAAGATACCAGACATGATGATGGGAAATTTTTCCATATAGAAATATGTGGATCCACGAATTCCAATTGTCAAGACACATATAAATGGAATTGAAATTCCAAATACATTGATTAACTTAGGGGCAGTAATAAACATCATGAGTAGACAAACTATGTAGCAGCTTAAACTTCCTAATCTTCTTTACACACCTACCTTACTGCAACTTGCAGATAGATCAATAATCAAACCAGATGGTGTGCTAGAAAATATTTCAGTCTCCTTAGATTCTTGGGAATATCTTGTTGATTTCATGATCTTAACTCTCAAGAATAATCTAGGAGGACACTCACTCATACTAGGAAGACCTTAGCTAGCCATAGCTGATGCTTTTATTAGCTGTAGATCTGGTGACATGTATATTTCTAATGGTAATTCAACAAAGAAATTTAATTTGTATCCTCCAGCAAAATAAATCACATAAATAGATGACAAGGAATGGGTTGATGATGAAGATGATATTTAGCCTCTCTTTACTATGTTAGAAATTAGTGAAGATAGTCAAATTTTGAATACATTGGAAAATTTTGAAACATCTTCAGAATATGATCATGCACAATTTCAAGAAAAATATAATGTTGAATACATGTCATCTAGGCAGATGTCTCTCTATTCTATGGAAGAGTTTGGTAGCTCTACAATTGAAATCTTTCCAGGTAGGACATTGAACATAAACAAAAACTCGGAGAAACTACAATAAGAAGAGCTAACCAAAACAGTCTACTACATTTGCATGGGAATACACCGACATGAAAGGCATTCATCCTAAGATTTGTATCCATCATATCTATATTGAGAAAAACAATAGACCTATCAAACAATCTCAAAGAACGATGAATCCAAATCTTAGTGAGATTGTGAAAGAAGAGCTCCAAAAATTACTGAATGTAAACTTCATTTACCCAATTTCAGATAGCCAATGGGTTTGTCCTTTGGTAATTGTACCTAAAAAGAATGGTAAATGGAGGGTGTGCATTGATTACCGAGAATTGAATAAAGCAACCCTTAAATATCATTTTCCTTTTCCCTTTATAGATCAAGTATTAGATACATTAGCAGGTAAGAAGTATTTCTCATTCTTGGATGGTTTTAGTGGTTATAATCAAATTCAGGTAGCACCTAAGAATCAAGATAAAACCACCTTTACTTGTCCATGGGGAACTTTTTCCTACCAAGTACTTCCTTTTGGATTATATAATGCACTTGCAACATTCCAAAGAGCAATACTAGGAATTTTTTCTGATATAATACATGATTGTGTAGAGGTATACATGGATGATTTTACAGTCTATGGAAACACATTTGAAGAAGCTTTGGAAAATTTTGAAAAAGTTCTTAAAATATGTAAAGAAACAAACCTTTACTAATCCATGAAAAATGTTTTATGATGTTCATAGAAGGTATTGTTTTAGGACATCACATTTTAGGAGATGGAATTCAAGTTGACAAATCTAAAGTTGAAGTCATCTCTAAGTTATCAATTGAAAATTTCCAAAAGGATGTTAGAAGTTTTCTATGATTTATAGGATACTATAGAAGGTTTATAGAAAAGTTCACTAAAATAGAATCTCCACTCTTCAAATTGCTTACAAAAGATTATGAATTCAGTTAGAATCCTAATTTCCAATTACCATTTGAAACCTTGAAAGCAAAAATTTCTGAAGCACATATTTTAAGAGGTCCAAATTGGAAACTTCTTTTCCATATTTTCATAGATGCTTTAGATATAGCTATGGGATCTATATTGGGACAAAATATTTGATTGCTTATGCCATTTACTATACAAGTAAGAATTTGACTCCCACTGAGTTGAATTATACTGTGACTGAAAATGAATTTTTAGTTGTTGTTCATGCAATTAATATGTTCAAACACTATATAACAAGCTATGAAACCTTCATTCATATAGATCACTTTGCAATTTGATGTTTGTTGAATAAACCTATTACTAATGGAAGAGTTACAATATGGCTTTTACTTTTGCATGAATTCAACATTATTGTGCTAGATAGACCTGGAAAACAAAATACAGTTGCTGATTCCTTGTCCAGGATTCAGAATATCAAAGAAGATTCTCCAAGTGAAGATAAGTTTCCTGATGAATATATTTTCGCAGTAACTACTCAAACTCCTTGGTTTTCAGATGTTGATAATTACTTGGTTACAAGGAAGTTATCTTCACATTTGTTTCCTAGAGAGAAAAGAAAGATTATTCAAGAAAGTGCAAGATATTCATGGATCACTAACGAATTGTATAAAACAAGGCCAGATATTATGATCAGAAGGTGTGTCAGGGAAGATGAAATCCCTGATATTCTCAAAGCATGTCATGATAGGTTGTGTGGTTGACACTTTTCTAACAAGAGGACAGCCTATAAAATCCTTTCTTTAGGATATTATTCGCCACCCATCCTCAAATATGCTAAAGAATATGTCAAGAGGTGCGACAGCTGCCAAAGGGTAGGGAAATCTGCTCCCTCAAATGAAATGCCATTATACACTCAAGTACTTATTGAACCCTTTGAAAATTGGGCTTTAGAATTTACTGGACCAATTAATCCTCCATCTAAGAAGAAAATGTATATATTGGTATGCACTAATTATGTCACCAAATGGGTAGAAGCCAAAGCATTACCTTTTGCTAACGAAAAATCTGAAGTTAGTTTTCCTTTTGAGCACATCTTTACTCATTTTGGTGTTCCAAGAGAAATTGTGACAGATTAGGGATCTCAATTCATATCCAACTTGGTGGAAAGTTTTTTGGAGGAATACAAGATAAAGCGTAGAAAATATACTCCCTATCATCCACAAGAAAATGGTCAAGTGGAGTCTACAAATAAAGTGATTGAAGGAATCCTCACCAAGACTATGCATCTACATAGAAGAGATTGGGCAGAAAGGCTTCCTGAAGCCTTATGGGCCTATATAACTACATGGAGGAACATAACAGGACATACACCCTATGAACCTATTTGTGGGAAACAAGTCCTATTCCTTATAGAGTTCCAAATCAAAACTTTCAAGATGGCAGTTCAGTTGGGATTGGATTTATCAGAGGCTCAAAATCATAGACTAGAGCAATTAAATGAACTTGATGAAATCAAGCAAGAGGCAGTTCAAAGGACTAGTATAGTCCAACAACGGAGGGCTAAATGGCATGATAAATACATCAAGGACAATAGGTTTCAAGAGGGATATTGGGCGGTGTTATTTGATTCAAAGTTTAAATATTTCCAAGCAAAGTTTCAAACTCATTGGCTTGGGCCATATGAGATTGAAAATGTGTTTAGTAATGGAGCAATGATGATCAGAATAATAGATGAAAGTCAAACTCATCTTCTTGTGAATGTTCATAGATTAAAAATACATCAAAAACCAATTCCAAAGGAGGAGTTCATCAGGATCTTCTAGAAAAATTTTGAAATGAATTTAGTGAAGACGAATCCTTCTTCTCCACCAACCTAGTCTTCATTTTTCCTATTTAGAAAAAAAAATTGTATAAGGTTGAAAACCAATCATTGA
The DNA here is from genome assembly GCA_000404065.3 of Pinus taeda. Classification (NCBI taxonomy): domain Eukaryota; kingdom Viridiplantae; phylum Streptophyta; class Pinopsida; order Pinales; family Pinaceae; genus Pinus; species Pinus taeda. Next base: position 37,192 of record APFE031719120.1, on the reverse strand, counting down.
TTGGCATGCCTATACAGAAAATATAGGGTGAAAACTAGAGGTTTCTGACACCCTACATTTTCCATTTCCTTTCTGTAATAATTGGTGACAAAAAGCCACAATCATTCTATATTTTGTAAAATTCATAATCTCATCTCATTTCACTTTGTTTTATTTTTACAATTTCACTTCATTCCATTGTCATATTTCACCAATAAATTTTTCCTTTCCCAATATTTCTTTCATATCCATCTTCATTTATCATCTTGTCTTATTTTCACTTACACAGCCATTTCCATTTCATTCATTCATAAGCCATATTTTACTCTCTGTTTTCACGTTCAACAGCTGATCCTCTTCTGCAGCTAATATGATTTTGTGGCAACAATTTGTTTATTAGTTCAAGCACAAGTGTCCAGTTCATAATAAAATCATGTATGGAGGGACTTGAAGAAAAATCAATTTTGAAGGTCAATCATGCCTAAAGTACCTATGGATCAAACATCAAAATATTAGCAAGTGGGAGGTAAAGGTTCCAAAGGTAAAATGCAAAAATTTGTTTCAAAATGCAATTTGAAAACATAATATTGTATAACATGTATGATCACATGTCTCCTTAATTGACCATCATGTGATTTGACTAGCACGATGTCTCTGCCATATCTTCCACCTTCAATGACAAACGGTCGAATGATTCCTTCATAACTGATCTTCGCTTCAAACTCCATAACTTGTACTTAACTAGTCCTCCATAGCTACACCTGTTAACGGTCAGATTAACGACATGACCTACCTATCTATGACTCTCCAAACCTTGACTATTTATTTATTACATGCCAGCTCTTAAGTTTTTCTCTCATATTTACGCAACCATTTCGTGTATATAGTCATTCTATTTCCATATACGCAGTCATTCCATTTCTTAGACAATGAGAGTAGTTTTGAAGGGTGACCAAGAATAGAGGATATGGGGCTAATTGTTAGAACTGAGTTGTAGGGGTAGAACACATGGAGGTGTATCTGCAGCTCATGGGCATGTTACAAAAGGGCGGATGGTTGTGTTTTATTGAAACATTTGATGGCTACCACAAGGAAATCACTAAATTCTTTGTAAGGTCATTTGATGGCACAGAAGTGGAAATAGGGGGAATCAAATTTGCAGTCAGAGAATCCTTCATAGTAGAAGCAATAGAACTCCCAAGACTAGGATAAAGACGGTTTAAAAACAAAGAGTTCCATTATAAATCTTGGAAGGTGATCCTTAAAAACCCACATGTCATGCGGAATGAGTCTAGGTTGCGGACAAGATCAACCTTCCTAGTATCTACAGATATCTAGTGACAAGCAAGACAATCAAAAACTATATTTCTCTAAATATGCAATTAAAAACAAAGGCAAACAAGTGTTTTAAGCCTACCTTGGGTCCAATGCAAGTTTGTGGAAGCCTCACTCCCTCGCTCCAAATGAGCTTACTTGAAGTGTAATTCTGCAAACACAAACAAGCAAACCAAATTAAATAGCACTTGCAAAGCCAATATCATAAAGCATATTCATCATAATGATCAAGGAGATTATGAAACAAACCACATAAGACAATTTGTTGAGAAAAATGAATCTGATTATATTAATTCAAATGAAGAAGAACTTTACAACCTGTGCCTTGATGCTGTACAAGCTCCTCCCAGGGTCCGACAAGAAGTCTCCTCTACTTTGACAAGTTTCACTCACTTCCCAATGAAACCAAAAGGTATGTGATCTCTCCTCTCAAGTTTTAACTAGGAAGTCCCAATTCCATCAGCATTTACCCTCAAAATGTTCAGCTTCTAACCTCTCTAGCAACTGACCCAATTCCTTAATTTATAGTGCAATGGAGGGAAGTTACTAGGTCCTCCTTCAAAGGGAAAAAGCCCTCCTTCAAAGGGATAGCTCCTCCTATCAAGGTATTAGCTCCTTCTCTTTTGGGATGCATGAACCACCTTGGAGCGAACAATCCATGTCAAAATCCTTCTATAAACATCTAGAATTAACCCAAAAGTGAGTTTTTAATATAAACTTGCACCTTTTTGACTTCTACAGGGGTACGCACCCACCCCTTTACAGACAGAGCGTGCAGGTACGTAGGTAATATGAACAAAGGGTGCGGGTCCGCAGGTAAAAATAGGAGAAAGTGAAGAACCAGAGTAATATTGATTTTCAATATCTTTCTCTCATTTGCAAAGCTTGACATGAGGAGCTAAGGTTTGAGACTTGCTTAGGAGGCTAGTATAAGTGATGATAGACCCATACTGACTGCAAATAATCATGGTGACGATATTTTTGTGTAACAAATTGCCCCCTAAAGCGCGAAGTCTGTAGTAGATGAGGATTTCATTTATCATTTAAGAAGAGTGAAGTACTTTATCATTTCGGGGATTATCTTGTGGAGAGCCCAGTTGGAACCTGTAAAAACATTCAAGTGCAAAATATATATATGAGATCATATCATCGCTGAGGTAGGCATTCCCATACTCAGATCAAAACTAAC
>APFE031719120.1:4206-22369 GCA_000404065.3 Pinus taeda | reverse complement strand
ATGACTAAAGCAAATCTTGAGAAAACTATGAATAAAGCAAATCTTAAGATCTACAAACTATAAAAAACTACTTGAAGTAAAAGCTTACAAAATGTTTGTCTTTTCAAGGATGTTTTACTTGGCGATAAGCAAACCAAGGACTAACTTGTCCAGAATCACAAATCATTCAAAAAACAAGCGATCTTTTGTTCTTTTTTGTAAAAGTGAAATCCAAACTTTTAACACAAGCTTTTCGAAAGTTTGGAAAGAGAAAACTCAAGATGTATTCCTCAACAAAGGTTGATTTTACAAATGGTCAGACTCATAAGAAGGCCAGTAAAAACCAAGGTGATCTAAGGCTTCTATGCTTCTAAGCTCTGAACTACTACACGACCAAAATGAAAATCAAGACCGACAACCAAAACTTCTAGGAGTTTCACCTAAAACCCTAACACCAATGAAATTATACCAAGGAAAGCTTTTGACAAGTCACATGCGGGTCTGGGCAGAGGATAAAAATACCTAAACCAAGATAAAACTAATTAAAAGAGGAAGAATCAAGTTTTTCAAAAATTTAGCAAGGTCCACAGGCTCAGAGTTTTCATAGGTGCGTGCACGCTCTGTGTGCAAAGTAAACATGCGTAGAGGTACGCACTGTGATACAAGCACAGGTTGCAGACTTCTCCTAAAGTTATGAAAAGCCAAAACAAACCTAGATCCACTAAATCCACCCAATTCCAGACACAACAAGTCAAAAACAGAAACAAAAAGGCAACTTTCTCAGGTCAAAGAAAAACAAGGAAAATAATCAAGTCCCCAGTGGAGTTGCCATTTTGTCACGCAGAATGAGTCGAGGTTGTGGACACGATCGACCTTCCTAGTATCTACAGGTATCTAGTGACAAGCAAGCCAATCAAAAACTATCTTTCTCTAAATATGCAATTAAAAACAAAGGCAAACAAGTGTTTTAAGCCTACCTTGGGTCCAATGCAAGTTTGTCGAAGCCTCGCTCCCTCGCTCCAAATGAGCTTCCTTGAAGTGTAATTCTGCAAACACAAACAAGAAAACCAAATTAAATAGCACCTGAAAAGCCAATATGATAAAGCATATTCATCATAATGATCAAGGAGATTATGAAACAAACCACATAAGACAATTTGTTGAGAAAAATGAATCTGATTGTATTAATTCAAATGAAGAAGAACTTTACAACCTGTGCCTTGATGCTGTACAAGATCCTCCCAGGGTCCGACAAGAAGTCTCCTCTACTTTGACAAGTTTCACTCACTTCCCAATGAAACCAAAAGGTATGTGATCTCTCCTCTCAAGTTTAACTAGGAAGTCCCAATTCCATCAGCATTTACCCTCAAAATGTTTAGCTTCTAACCTCTCCAGCAACTGGCCCAATGCCTTAATTTATAGTGCAATGGATGGAAGTTACTAGGTCCTCCTTCAAAGGGATAAATCCCTCCTTCAAAGGGATTGCTCCTCCTACCAAGGGATTAGCTCCTTCTCTTTTGGGATGCATGAACCACCTTGGAGCGAACAATCCACGTCAAAATCCTTCTAGAAACATCTAGAATTAACCCAAAAGTGAGTTTTTTAGGATAAACATGGGCCTTTTTTACTTTTACAAGGGTACGCACCCACCCCTTTATAGACAGAGCATGCAGGTACGCAGGTAATATGAACAAAGGGTTCGGGTCCGCAGGTAAAAGTAGGAGAAAGTGCGGAACTAGAGTAATATTGATTTTCAATGTCTTTCTCTCATTTGCAAAGCTTGACATGTAAGAGCTAAGGTCTAAGACTTGCTTAGGAGGCTAGTATAAGTGATGATAGACCCATACTGACTGCAAATAATCATGGTAACAATATTTTTGTGTAACACCACATATGGATGTTATAGTATTTAGAAAAGGGATTCCAATTTCAGCATTCAAAAACAAATGGAGTAGCATGTTGTTAATACTACAAAAATTCATTACATGTGAAGGAAGGTTTGGGTCTATGTATATTTATCATACATGTTTTTTAATGAATTTTCTAGAGAATGGAACCCTCAATCTTCCCTTTTTCCTTTTGAATCGTCTGAGAACAATGGCAATAAATGTCCAAAAAAAAGTTGAATCAACAGAAACAACTTTATATCATCATGGATTAGTGAAGATTTTAGTTGAATTTAATTTTAGAAGTATAGGGGATACATGGGAAGACTTATTGGTAAGGAATTTTTTCCAGATTCGCTAGATTTATCTGAGGGAAGTCATGTTACAAGAAGTAGAAGAAGAAATATTAGAATTAAAAGCTCCTCACAAAAAGATGATGCAGAAATGGCTCCTAAACCAGAGGTTAGGAAGAAGACTAAGATGAAGAGGAAAATGAAAGAAAGGGTTGAAGAAATCAATAAGGACATCCCTGAACCTTCATCACCTCAAGAAGATGAACAATTTCTCTCTGAAAGACTAACCAAGATCAAGGAGAAAATAAAAAAGAATAAGGAGAAAGGAACAAGGAAAAAGGACACAAAAGAAGAAACCATAAGCTTCCAAAACTTGAGGAGGAGCTCTAGACTCTCAGGTAAGGTGAAGAGGGTGAAAGCAAAAGAGGCCCAGTTTATAGACTTAGAGGAAGAAACCCCAGTTTAGTCCCCTGATAGTATTCCATCTGAACATAGTCCACAAGACTCTCCTCCACAAAATTTTGAAGGTAGCCCAAGTAGAGCTTCTCTTGGCATAGATTCAATACAGGAGCAAATCTATGACTACATAGAGTCATTAGAGAAAAATAATACCTTGATAGATCTAGGAACTTCAACTAATCCAGAGCAGTCTGTCACCCCATAAGAAACTCTAACTAGCTTTCTCAAATAAGAAATTTTTGAGCTACAAATTCTGAACAGGCACATCCAAAAAGAAAATGAAACCTTGAGGGAACAGAACAAGTTGGATAAAGCTATTCATGACAACACAATGCTACACTTGGGATTATGGTACAAAAAGAACATGAAGTTAAAAAGGAAAAATAAGAAGCTAAGGAGAACACTTATTAACCTAAAATACAGATTTCTTATGCGGAAGCCAAAGATGGAAATCAGTGCAAAGAAAATAAAGAAGAGGAAGTTGGATGTGTTGGCAGAAGTGTCAAAACAAATACAATAGGAGGAAAAATTTCACAATTTTGATTACATGGGGACATGCAATGGTTTTGCAGTGGGGGTCTGTTGAGCCTCAAAACTGCTCTTTCCCTAGCAACTCTTCTCATCCCTTTTTATTTGTTTTTCCATGAAGAAAATGCATTCTTATCATCAATGACAAGTATATTTCCTTAAGGATGACATTTAGTGATTTAGATGTTGTGCTTTTATGTTTTGCTATTTGAATAAATTTTTGTCTTTTAGCTATGGAATGCAGCCCATTCTATAGCTAATCGGCTGTTTCGCAGCTACCCCTATGCTTTAACAGGTTCCAGTTGTCAGAGGGAGAAACTAACTACATGGGCAACTTGGAAATCATCATGACATGGATCGTGTCCTATTCACCTAGCCCAAGTCGACAAGGAAGATGGTACAAGACTTCAGTCAATGGAGAAGTCAAATGAAGGGACCAAAGGCAACAGGACTCCGTTTCGTGGATAATTAATGCATTTCATAGTGATGGGAACCATTATCCGAAACAAATTCCTGAAACCACAGACTCAACAGCCATCTGTGCAACCAAATCCAATAGCCACCATCTTGGATTTATCTCTCCGGCAGCCAAGGAAGAAAATTCCGTGTGCCTGTCTTCTACGTGTTTGTAGCTTATTTTTCTCCACAAACATCTGCATAATTTTCTTATAAATACATGTGTAAAGAACTCGGAATGAGTTCGAGTTTCCTCATGTATTAAGCATAAACTTACCGCTTTGTAATTGTGAAACTTATTTCCCTATTTTTAATATAAATACTGTGTGTTTTATGGATATTTGAAAGAGTTTCTTGGAGATTGATGGAGCACTCATAACCTGATCAGTTGCAGAGGGCCCCTACGTTGAATAATTTTTCATTTCATTTTGTTTTGTATTTTATAGTTAAATTGTAAATTCATCATTTCCTCTCACAATGTTTATAATCATTTTCATACTAACCTTGTTTATAATGCAATTTTTGTCTTTTGCTCACTAATGCAGAATAACTTCTTTTTGTTTAATTTTTTTTCTAGTTTTTACCAGTAGTTAGAAGCTGAAATGCAGTAGTGTAATGTAGTTTGTTTCATTTAATGTTTCACTAGTCTTTAAGTTTTCAATTAGACTGATCAGTGCCATTACTATTCTTGCCATTTTATTACTAGTTTATCAACTCATGGTGTTAATGAATGTTTCTAAAGAGCCCTTCTAGTTGATAACTCATCTTAAACTAAGTGGTTCAATACTCCATTCATGCAGTGAGTCTTTTCTGCATTTTTTGCATTTATCTTCTCTTAGAATAATGAAGTACAAATTTCCTCAAAATGTCATCACAAGGAGCTTTTTCTCCCAAAATTGAGAGGCAGAGTAACTAAGTATTTCATTTAGTTTTGTTTCTCTAATAGATTATACATTAGTTGCAATTTCACTTTTAGTTTTAATATTTCCTTTAGTTTTGTTTCTGTAATAGATTAGACCTTAGTTGCAATTTCACTTTCAGTTTTAGTATTTCATTTAGTTTTGTTTCTGTAATAGATTAGACATTAGTTGCAATTTCACATTCAGTTTTAGTATTTCATTTAGTTTTGTTTCTGTAATTGATTAGACAGTAGTTGCAATTTCACTTTCAGTACTTTTCAGTTTATGATTTGGAAATAACAATAAGAACAGGAATAGAAATCTATTTTCATTTCTTGATTAAAATTTGCTTCCAAATCTTACTTAAGCTCTTTTAGTCCTCATCTTTTTATATTCTTAGCAGTCTTTACAGAAGTTAGATTTAGGATTTTGATAGTTACATTGTAAATCATTAGGGACTAAAGGACCAAAAACCCCCAAAACAACATAAAACACAAAAACAATGAAGTAAGAAGGGTCATCTGGCACAAACAGTGCACTACACTTCATTAGTTTACGATACCTGGATTGATAATTTATGAAGAGCCATTTAGGACACTAAATTGACAAAACAACACAAGAGCTCAACAAGACGTTCCACTACATGTGGATCTTGATGTCGATTGCGCTGGTAGCATGGGAGCTACTAGAGGATAGTCAATTCCCTTCGGTCACGCTAGACCTACCAGAAGCAACGAAGTACGCTTCATTGTGGGTGACCAAGTATGTGCAACACATCAAGGATAACAAGATATTCTGGATATTGATGGAGATGAACATCCGTATGGCCGTCAATTGCAATCTGCACTTGTTGCCTATGGTATTTACCAACCTGCAAGGCTACCTAGAATTTAAAGCAATTTTCACCATGTGTCCATTAGAGCGTGGAAGGACCCTGCGCAGAAATTGTATGACTTGCTTTACCTAGCAAGGGATGATGCCATTGATGCAGTACTTGATCGATGGTTGGCTGAATGGTGTACCACAGCAGACTTGGAGGTGGAAGGGAGCAAGTCTACCGTGTAGAAAAATAAGAAGGAGGCTAAGCTCCAGATGACACAACTGGGCAAAAAGAGAAAGAAGGAGGTTGCTAACAAGGCCCAGGCGGAGTACAATGCCGCTTAGAAAATGGAGAAGAAAACAGGAGGAATGAAGTGAGGCTCTGACAAAAGTGCAATTTCGCCTTCATCTGAGACAGAGGAAGAGACAGATGAGCAGACTGAGAAGCACAACGCAAACCCACAGGAAACGTATGCTTGCATCAAGAGTATAAGGAAGCAGGAGAAAGGAGGATGCAAAAGGAAATCCAAGGCCACTAAGACACCACTAGACCCAATCACCCTCACAGAGGGCGATTTGCATGACATCGGTGACACGGTGCAAGATGTCACCATGGAGGCCCTATAACAGTTTGAGCAGTAGAAGCAAATAATTTTGGGGGCTATCTAGTTAGGTTTGCAGGAGCTATAGAACCGCGCATCACAGGCTGGCACAGTGTCTACCAACCTTGCTATTGACACTTTAGAAGTTGCTGAGATACTGAGCGTGAAGGCCTCCAGCGTGATAGTGCTGCCTGATGGATAACTAACCCCGAAGAATGAAGCTGACAGGCCCACTGTTAGTGCCCTCAATGGGGTAGGGTTGAATTTGGTAGTGATCCCTGGCAAGGTGCTCCACCTCTTGTAGGATGGAGTAATTGCAGAATTGGGGGCCCTTGAGCACTGCGCCCTACAAGTGATTAGTGAGCAGTGGATTAACAATGAGCAGATGGAACTACAAAGAGACTTTGCCATCACTTCCTTCACTAAGGCAACTGACCAGAATAATCGTACACTTTAGGTCGTGGAGGAGGCATCTTGAATGGTCCTAGAGTTGGCCATTCCCGAGGAAGAACCAATCGATGTGCATGTCTGCAAGATGGCTACAGGGGCATGCGACACTCGTATAGAAATGGCAAGCGTTCAGTTGGAGTTGAACCTAGAGATCACAGAGTTACAATTGAAGACGTAGCCTTCAACCCTGCTAGAAGGAAAGGAACAACGTGCAACCATTGTCATAGAGGCAAAAGTAGCGGTTGACTGTGTAGTGGAAGAATGCACACAAGTATTTGAGCAGTCGTTCGAGGTTCTAACAAGCTTGTAAGAGGACCCTAATGTACAATAGTTGGAGACAGAAGCACGTGAGATACAACAGTGCTATGATGAGGTCAAAGGCACAGTGCGAACCGTCGTACTCACACAGATATTGGAAAATTTGTAAGAGGCCAAGTAGCTAAAGAAATAGGTCGATGCAGTGTTGCACAAGGAAGTAGTGTTGAAGGCATGCCTAAAGCCCTGGCTGAATGAGGCTTACACAGTCACAAACTCTATTGAAGGAAATCTTGCAACTCTACAAGCAACTCAGCAAAAGCTTCAGGCCGATAGTTCAGGAGCAGTGACCAAGAAAATGGTGGAAGACATGAAGCAGGCGGCCGCACAGTGCATTGTCAAGGTTGCAATCATAAGGGTCAAGCTGGGAGGTCTTTGTGCTAAGATCTCCACACCTACCAAGTGACTCGAGGGCGAGTCATGTTGTTTGTGTTGGGGGCCTATTGGGAAGAGTATCCCCCAAGGATAGTTTTGGGGCTAAAAGCCCATGTTTTGGGTCCAATTTTGTAATAAAGTTGCAAAGACTTTTCATTGTGTGGTCATAGAGCGTGAAGTTGTCATGAGTCATGAAGGGTTGTTCGCCCTTATTTTGTAAAGTAAATTCGATTGTAAAATATCTACCCATGGTTCGCAGACCGTGGGATTGTATAAAAAGAGCTAAGTAAGTAAGCTCTAGGTAGTTATGATGAGTCATAGGTTCTAGAAGGAGTCTTAAGCAATAAGGAGAGAAGTCTAAATTTTGGGTCTTAGTGTAGGTAGAGGTTCTACAACTGAGTGCTCAAAGGCCTTGGGTGGAAGTCCGTAGTTGAGTGCGTAGGGTAGATAGAGTTTGTAATCATTTGAAGATATCAATAAAAAGAAGTATTCTACAAATTATGTGTCTTTTCTTCCTGTTAAAGAATCTTGTCATATTGAGTATGAATTTCATTTATAATGCTTATGTGATGTGGAAATGTATGTAATTATGCTGTATAATTGAACACAAATAAGGATATCTATTTATGGGGTGCTAACTGTGATTGTTTAATAAGATAAGTAAGACACTTAATCTAGGTTGGGAATCCACACGATACGCTGCCTTAGCAGTGTGAAAGTACCAGAACCACAGGTTAGGGCTACGCGAAGGCCAATTGTACCCCTTCATAGAGGTACTGAAGGGAAGAATAAAGGGATAGACTAACAGATCCCTAGAACTTAATGACCTGCACGAGAGTAGGAATAGAAGGAATAAACCAAAATTACAACCAGCTGAGGGTGCAGAAACTTGGTTCTAGCATCCCCCCATACTGCTTCAGGTGATACATCGGTCCACGCTCTGTGGGCTGATGCCAAAAGGGCCAGTAATGTAGGGATTTGTTTGGCTAACTAACATGAAACCTAGGTCAGGCCCCACCAAGCCAACAAGAGCCATGGTGAATGTTGTTTCAAACATTTTCATTGTTGCTGAAAAAAATTTATTCCTCTCAATTTATATTTTTATATTTCTTTTATTTTCTAGAAAAAATATCATTTCTATTGGGGTTTCACATCTTTCCACATGTCACAGGGACAATCCAAGCACAAGACGACACAATCTAGGTCAGATCCATCGAGTGATATAAGTATGAATAAAGAACACTTTTTGGACCATTAACTACACCCACCACATGTTTCAGCCCATAAATGACGTCATATATACTTTTTATATTAGTTTCTGCACTCTTCAATATTTGAGAATATTTTTTAGATTTTCTAGTTTTTTCCAAGACTATTGCATCTATGTCGGGAAGGGTTTATGTTATTTCTTGAGTCACCCCTAGGACTAGATCCTCTTAGTATTTTCTCATTGAGGATGGAAAAATCCCCCCTAGGCCTTAGATTACATCTCCATTATTTAGGAAGAGAATTGATTTGAAGAGTCTAGTGTGTGGTATTTGCATCCACTATTTTTCAGTGTTTTGTCCACTATTTTGCAGTCATTTTAGACATGTTTTTATAATAATTTATTCCCTTTAGAATATTGTTTACACATTCCCCCTCAAGATCCCCTTTTGTATCCTTTCTCTTGGAGATTATTTTCTATCCTTTTCTAGCATTTTCACTTCCATTTTTTGTTGTGTTTTTGCTTAATTTTTAGCATACTTTTACCCTTAGATCCTAGTCCCTTAGGAATTAGATATTTTGGCCACATTGCATTTACTTGTGTTTCTTCTTTTCCCTATTTTATTTTTTTTCTTTATTTCCTTCTTGGGTGGGGGTTGTTTGGTTCAATTTTTTGTTTATTTCATTGTTCATTTTCAGGACTATTTACAATTTATGGACTTTATTTTCAGCAACATTGGAATTATCAAAACATGCTTAATTAACTAATATGCTTGACACATTTTCACACACACACAGAAGCTAAGAAAACGTGAGCTTGGTTAATCCAAAAATTGAAACAATCTGCCTTAATAACTTAACTAACATAGATTAATCCCACTTGAGCAATGGGCCCATAACATTCTTTACAGTTAGGTCTAGGTTCAATGGGATATGCTTCCAATATCACCCATTGATCACTTACATTGATACATAGAAATTTGATATATTAGGGAGCTTAAAATCCTTCACCATCCCACAGTCCAAAGCCAAAGCACATTAGAAACCTTATTCAAAGGGGTTTAGGCTAGATCACAGTGTGAGTGATTCTCCTCAAGGGTACCCAACTCATGGTAAGGAATTATGTGTCATGGTTGATCACCAAGTATCTCAAGCATTAACCACCCTCCTGGGAAAAGGGTAACCTTAGTGGCCAATATTAGGAAAACACCCTATAGGACTGGTTATGGGCAAGCAATTGGTCCTGTAATCCACCTTTCTCTAGACAACTCTACTGGTGTTGGCTGGATAAATCAATCTTGTAGACAAGACCGATCTCCCTAGTATCAGAAGATAGTCTAGCAACAAGCAGACAAGCAAATCTATATTTCTATAAACATATGCAATTCATAAATAAAAACTATAGAGGTGTTTAGACCCTACCTTAAGTCCAATGCTAGTTTGTGGTAACCATCCTTCAACCGTTCGAAAGAGCTTCCTTTTGAGCATCTGCAATCACAAACAAGCAAACATCAAATAGCACCTGCATAGACAATATCATAAATCATGTCCATTATGGTGATCAAGGAATCCGTAAAATAAACCATAAAACAACAGCTTGAGAAAAACAAACTTATTTGTATTAACTTTGAAGTAGAAGAAAGTTAAACCTTTTCAGCCTTGATGTTGAACAAGCTCTTCCCAGGGTCCGAAACATGAATCTTCTTTACTTTGACAAGCCTTACACTCTTCCAAATGAGATCAAAGAGGTATGTAATCTATCCTCATAAAAGCTCACATAAGAAGACTAAGTTCCAGCAACATTTCACCTCAAAAATATTCAGCTCTCAACCTTCCAAGGTAACCAACCCAATGCTTCATTTTATAGTGCAGAGGAAGGAGATTACAGGTCCACCTATGAAGGGATAGAGTCCTCCTTCAAAGCGATAAGCTCCTCACATCAAGGGGTTAGCTCCTTAAGGTATGGGATGCATGAACCTTAAGGGAGCGAACTTGCCAACACAAGATTCCTTCTAAAAGCTTCTAGAAATCACTCAAAGTGAGTTTTTAAGAATATATTTGCGCCTTTTTAACTTTTACAGGGGTCCTCACCCATAACGCAGAGACAGAGAAGTCAGGTGCATAGGAGACATGACCATTAGGTGTGGGACTGTAGGTAATGCTAAGAGAAAGTGCAGAACCAGAGTTTTAGAGACTTTTGAGGGCTTTCTCTCATTTTCAAGGCTTGATATGAAGAACTGAGGCTTAAGACTTGTAAAGGAGGAAAGTATGAGTAGTAATGAACTCACACAGATTGCAGAATGTCAAGGTGACAATTTTGTGTGCAATATATTGCCCCCTAAAGTGCGAAGTTTGTAATAGATGAAGATATAGTTTGTGATCTATGAAGAGTGAAGTACTTTATCATTTCAAGGATCATCCTGTGGACACCCCAGTTGGAACCTGTAAAGACATTCAATGCAAAATATATATATGTGAGCATATCATCGCTGAGGTAGGAATTCCCATACTCAGATTAAAACTAACTAGAAAACTGACTAAATTGTTCTGATATAGGAATGATTTTGTAATACATCAAGAGTGTAGACATATGTAGACACAGTATGGGAACAATCATTTGTTTATGAATATTCCATTTTATAATGAATAACAAAATTCCTTGTAGCCTGGATGATAGAAACTAGATCGAGGGTCTTGATTTCTACTTCCCGAACTAGTACGATTCTATCCATGTGAATAAATGTGTTGAAGTCGAACATGGTAGAAACCACTTGATTACTAGTTAATGATGTGAACTGTTAACAAGTGTGAGAGAAACCACCAGTAATGTCAATGGCTCTCAAAGTACTTAGTACAATCCATGAAATGTGAAAAAAAGAGCTGATGTCGAACATGTCATAAAATCCTTTGATCGAGGGTCAATGATGCAACCTATCATCGAAGGCGAGAAACTTGCCATTAGGGCATGCAAATTCCAAGGTACTGAAGATTTCTAGATCATCTTTCTAGATAATGAGCTGAAGTCGATAGAAAGAGATCTATCGTAGGAAAACCCACAACACGAAATCATAGATCAAGTTTTGAAGAAATATATTGGCAAGGAATGACTCAGGGATGGTCAAAATCGATGATAGATATTTTGCAAATGAATGGTTTGTTTGAACTGACCTCTTGAACACATAACGACATTGTAGATGGTTTGGTGACACTTGACCCAAATCTAATACCCTGAAACTGGCTGAAGACTTTCAATATGGTTTGATTAACTATTAGGCAAAGGATTTCCCAACCTAGGTGAACAAAAAGTGTCGTGTTCAAGAGTGGTTAACTGCTTTTCTAAAAAACAAAGTTTAACAAACAGGTTCATTTTTGTCTCTTTTCCCCCACCATTTTTGGCAAGTACCTCTTTATTTTTGACAAGCTTGAGGAGGATAACATTTTCTTGTTTATAATCTCATCCTTCGGATGAGTCCAGCTTAGTTTATAATTTGAACCCTGAGTGGTTCATTCCTGTTTAAATTGAACAGGTCTTTTACTGTTAAATTTTAACGAGTCTAGTATAGGAAAAACTCGATGTTTTTCAATTTTAGGGAGTCAGAAGAAAAACTTAAGGAAACTCCATGGGTGTCCTTTTTCGTAAATTTGGGTCCCCCAAGCCCAAAAAAGTATAAAATAATACTTGAGAGAACTTCTTGACCATTACGACCAAAGAATACTTTTCATAATTAGTGGCTCCGATCTGAAAAAGTAAAAGAGTGATCGAAGACACATCGTTTTATATCCAATATCAAACTTGAAACGACAAAAGTATGACGATCTTTTCATGTTTATACGGTCAGAAAAGAGTTTTAAGTGGACTGCCCTTTTAATTCCGTTTAACGAGTTTAAAAGGGAAAAAAAATCGGCAATCTTTTCATATTTCATGAGTCAGAAAAGAGATTAAAGAGAACTCCAATGTTTTGGTTTTTCGTAAATTTTGGAACAGTCCGAAAAAGTGAAAAAAGTATGCTCTTTGTTGAAAATGATCAATTTTCCTTGAAAAATACGATGTTCTACACAAAAACTCAAAACATTACTCATACCTGTTTAAGATAAATAAAAATGTATCAAAAAGTTACCTTTTTAAACTGAAAAATAAATAAATTAAAAATTCATTTATTCAAAAAAGCCTATAAAAGGGGCTTTTGTAAATTCATTTTTACCATTTGATTTCAGAGTGAGAAGTGAGAGCTTTTGGGTAAGAAACTTCTTTTGATGATTGTGGAAAATCTGTCCGTTGGAATAAAAAACCATCAGCTCTAGGTAATCCACATCATCCTTATCTCGCATTTCAACCATTTACATTTCACTTTTAGGCCTTAAAGTTGATTTTTTAAGGAGAATTTGGTTTATAAAATCACTCGCGGGGGTCTGCAGGTGAAACATGTGGCCCCTGTGGACCTCGAATTTTTTCTACAAAGAAAAAATTCGTGGGTCCGCACCTATTGCTTAGGACAAATGTGGACCTACGCATTGTCTGTAACCAGTGGATGTGGACCCCGCGAAATGGATTTTAAAATTCAAATTTCTTTATTTCTGCCCAAAAATTTTCAAACTAAACTATTCTAACATGTCGTTTTTGCATTTTAGGACATACAAAATGCTTGTTTGGTGGGAACGTGAGCATGAGGATGTGGACCTTGCCACAATAAATCATCCACTGACAATACGGGCATTGAAAGCATGTGGACTGTTTAAATTTTGGGCCATATTGGGCATCAAGGCCCAAGTAGACTTCTTGCAATGGCTGGTAGATAGGTGGAACATATAGGACCAATGTTTCATGATTGGTGGCCACCAGCTTGAAATTGAGCTAGAGGACATATATTTCTTGACTGGTCTACCCAAGAGAGGTGAACGATTATCTCTTTTCGGAACTAGGCTAGGTGGTCAGTCTGTCGCTAGTCTCTGATTGGAGTTTTCCAATGATTAAACAAAGGACAAACAAATCGATATTAAAACTATCGACCATCCTCAACTTAAGGTTATTGCATTCGCTGTCACTAGACTATGCGGGAATGCAGCATTGCATGTAGCTATCAGATCCTAGATGCAAATGGTAGTAGACTATTATCGAGGTACCATCTTGAACTGGTGCGAGGCTGTGTTGGTGAATGTAAAAGGCCAACTAACTAGAGCAAATAACGGACAACTAAAGAACTTTGGATATGGTTTCCTCATTGTGAGTTTTGGTCTAGAGAGGGTTCCTATGCTGGTCCGATAGCAGCTTTATATTGAGGTTGGTCTTCCTCGAGAACCTAAGATAATGTGTTGGGTTGCAGTGATGGCCTTTCATCCTGAGCAGGGTTTAGAGGTTGCTTGATTTCCACCTGAGTATTTTCGTTGGTTGAGGAACAAAATTTTTGTGATTCAGTATTTTCCATATGCTGGGATGGATTATCATGGTGACCCAGACATGATTCTTCCACCAGGAGAGCAGTGGGATGATTTAGGTAAAATAATTTTCAACACTTTCTAAGTTTTAACTATTTTTTTTTTGTTTTTTAAATCATCCAAACGCTGATAATAAAAAATTTTAAATGCAGATGTGGGTTCACGATGACCAACCACTCTCCAACCTTATGAGAGGAGACACCCAGCTACAGTAGTACCAGCCCCACAGGACCAATCTACAGAGATCCTGACCTATTTGGAGAATCATCTAGAGCTTTTGATGGCAGATATTCCAGAGACTGGCATAGATGATATCCCACTTAGGTTACAACGATATCTGATTGGGATCCCAGGACCTTTTAGGAGGTTCCTTTGTAGGGTGGCCCGAGCAGTGGTTTTTTATCATGATCATCACCAGGGATAGGATGATTTCTTTTGTAGAGTCACACGACATTTTTGTCTTTTCGTACTATCATTTTGCCGATCATAACGTGTTTTTCAACCTATGATTGAAGACGATGTATATTTTGACACACTTCTATGCTATGATATATTACTATTACTGGCTATCTTGTGTAACATGTTATTGAATTTGTTTTAAATTTACTATTTTGATTATTGCAAATGTCTATTTATCATACAAGAAGCAAATGCATCTGCTAATGTATTTAAATGTCTTGGAATATGCTGATATTCAATATAATCAAATTCACATTCCAAGAGACGAACTCTCAAAAATAATCTTAATAACACTGGATTTCTAATGGCATAAACCCTGTTAAGCTGTAATATAATGAGTTCAGAATCTAACCTAATAATCAAACTCCGAATCCCAAATGAGATGGATTCATATAATAACTCAATGACTGCACTATACTCTGCAATGTTATTCATTGTTTGACCGAGGCTTAGCCCCTGCATAGACACTAACTCATTAGAGGGTGAATAGATAACCCAAGCTGCGGAAGAAATGTTCCATGTACTACGGCAAGCACCATCAGCAAAACCAATGTATGTTTGAAGAGACGTCGACATCCGCAATATCAAGAGTAAAATCAAGATAAGCAAGAATAATGATAAAAGAACTCTCTATACTAGGTACACTTTCCTAATCTAAAACACACCAGCTATAAAGAAACTAATCTAACAAAAATCTCCACACCAAAATTTAAGCATAATATCTCATCAGTTAAAGCCCATTTCTAGGTTTACCTAAAGAGACACCGTCAAAATCTACCAATTCATAGGCCCCTTTTTCTAGCTTTTTCTTAACAATATAAGGACCATGCCACATATGTACAAATTTTCCAACCCCTAGCTTATCATTTGCTTGATCGTATAGTAAAACTAGGTCTTCTTCCAAAAAATTACGAGGTGTAACATTTCGGTCGTACTGAGCTTTTATTTGTTTCAAATGAGCCTTGATTGCTAATGCGGCATTACGTCGATTCTCATCTAGCTGAGCTAAGTACAAAAAACATTTCTCCTCATCAGAAGTGGTTGGGAGTAATTCTATGGCTAATTGTAATGATGGAATTTCGCATTCAATGGGTAACACTACTTGCAAATCGTAGACCAGTTGAAAAGGAGTGAAACCAGCTGATGTTTTTACTGAGGTTCGATATGCCCAAAGTGCTGAAAATAACACATTATGCCAATTCGACCTATGAATACCAATGATTCGTTGGATCATAGTGACTAGAACTTTATTGATAGCTTCAACTAGATCATTAGCCTGTGGGTAATATGGAGTAGAACTATCGTGACGCAGGCCAAGTTGATATGTCAGTTCAATCATCATGATGTTTCGAAAATGACTTCCATGATCATTAATAATAGCTTGAGGAACACTGAATCTAGCAATTATATGATTGAAAATGAAAGTTGCAGTAGTTTTGTCATTTGCTGAAAATGTAGGCATCGCCTTGGCCCACTTAGTAAAATAATCTGCCGCTAGGATGATATACGCATGCCCCCCGGCCGAGTGAGGATTACATGTAATAAAGTCGATACCCCATTTTGCGAAAGTACCAACGGCAATTATAGGGTCGAGGAGCGGGTGGAGCATGCATCTTATGATAAAAAATTTGACAATTGTGGCATTTCTGGACTGCATAGATACAATCTTTGCATAAGGATGGCCAGAAATAACCAGCGTGCTATGGCATACCCAGACATATGACCCCCACATGCTCCAGAGTGACAGTCATTCAGAACCTTTTCAGCTTCTTCATGAGATAGACAACATCAAAAAACAGAATCCGCTCCTCAACAATAGAGTGTATCACCAATAATATTGTATTGTTGGAATTGGAAACGTATTTTCCATCGCTGAGATCATGAGATTTCAGGTTGAAAAGATTGGGTTTGGAGATAAACAATAATATCTCCATACCATGGATGAAGAGTACTGATAAGAAATAAGGATTCGTCCATAATGGGCTCTTTTGCCATAATTTTAGTATCAGTACGCGGGAAATCACACATCAGTTTCGCAAAAACCAAAGATTTCTTTGCCTTGGATTTTTCAAATTCCAAGTCAAATTCCTACAGGATAACTATCCATTTGGAATACTTGCCTCCTAACAATTTTTTGGTCAAAATATACATCATAGGGTTATAGTTAGAAATTACCGTGGTTTTGCGTAATAAGATGTAGTGACAAAATCTTTGGACAACTTGAACAGCAGCCAAGGCCAATTTCTCCACATGCGAATATTTAATCTTTGTCGGATGCAGAGTTCGACTAAGATAGTAAATCACATGTTCATTGTTGAATTTATCTTCATGAACTAAAACCATCCCAATGGTGGAATGAGAAGTAGCGAGGTACAAAAAGTAATCCTGGTTGTAATTGGGAGGATGCAGTAATGGTGCATGGGTTAACCCGTATTTAAGTGCATTAAAATATTTGTCAGCTATCTCATCCCAAAAGAATGGAGTATTTGTTGGCATTATGGTTCTGGTATGATTATATGTTTCAGATGTTGTACTTGATGGCAACACCCATGGCATGGCTCTCATTTTGATAAAAGTAAAGAAGTACGCAGGAGAACAGTTTAGGAGGTGTGTACCCGCAGGCATGCCATACAGGGACCGCGTCCTAATACGCGGATTACCCATCCATGAGGTGCGTACCCCAGTGCACACATTCCAAGGCAGTTAAGCGCCCACACGTGGGGTTTCTCATGGTATTTAGCCAACAGTATTGGGTTATCATGGTTTTTGGTCCGTGGTATTGATTATTTTATTATTATTATTGAGCCCCATGATCCTTGATTTGAGGAAGAGCTTGCCTATATAAAGCAAAGGAGATCATTTGGCTTGAGCATCTTTTGTGTGATTGAATATCTTAAGATCTGATTTATTGGGTTCTCGGTTCTTAAAAGATTGATCTATAATAAAGGAGAAGTTAGAAGCGAATCTGTGAAGGGCATCTCTTGAGCGCAAGTTCAGATCTGAGCATCTAACTATATTTCAGCCCTAATCAGAGGTACGCAGAAGCAGTGAAGGTTCAGTGCATGGGTACGCAGGGGTGTCGAAGAAAAGGTGCGGGTATACGCAGAGGCATCAAAGAGACAGTGCGTGGGTACGCAGAGGTGACGAAGAGACAGTGCGTGGGTAAGCAGAGGTGACGAAGGTTCAGTGCGTGGGTACGCAGGGAAGCTATGGTTCAGGTGCGTTTCTTCTGTAGCAGCACGCGGCGCGTTTATTCTTTTGGATGCGTACCTATTGTTAAGGTACGCGGCACGATAGTTCTTTTGGGTACGTGCTTATCTTACAGTACGCGGCGCGATAGTGCTTTTGGGTGCGTACTGTACGTAGATCAGAAAAAGGGGCAGTGCGTGGTCACGCAGCACAGCAGAAGGAGCTCTACGGTTGTATGCAGGGAATCAGAGGGTGAAGTGCGTAGCGACGCAGGACTGTGACAAAGAAACTGCGTATCTGTTCTAATATCTTCTGTTGGTTGAATTTTTCTGTTGATAAAGTGTTCTGGGTTCTGTTCTGTTATTGTTGATCTGGTTATTACAGCTGACTGTATAATTTACATGTACTTTTGATGTATATGGATCCAGTTTGAAAATTTATGAAAAGTGGTCCTTGAAAAGAAGTAGGGGGTTGTAGCTCCCTTCCAGGAGAGATTGGAAAACAAGAGAGAGTTGTAGCTCTCTGCAGGTTGCAGCCTGCGTACTGGTAAAGGACTGCACCAGTACAAGACCATTGTAAAAGGAGTTTCTAATTTGAAAGAAGATAGAGACATATTGCAGCAGGTGGTTTTCACCCACATTGGGTTTCCACCTTATATCTGGTGTTCTTTGATGTGACTATCTGCTTTTCTTGTTCATGCTCATTATTGATGGTATTGATATGCAAAAATGATTCAAAGTATAAATAAGGAAGAATTGTTAAAAGATCTAGATAATACTGATTCACCCCCCCTCTCAGTATTATTTTCAACAATT
>APFE031719115.1:4913-34106 GCA_000404065.3 Pinus taeda | reverse complement strand
CGTTTTGCGGGAAATTTTTAACTATTAAAAAATCCTACTTAGACCTAGCCAAATTCCACGAAACTTTTTGTGTGATCTAGTATGGTAATATACATCGACCCTAGACACTAAGATGTGTCATGGGCTCAATCTTCAAACCGTCACCTCGGCTTTGGGGTAAAAATGAGTGAAAAAATCCAGAGAATTATCCGCCTCTGAAAAAGAAGGGATAATTAACCGGATAAAAAAAACACTCCAAGGTGTACTCGTTTGCTGATCGAGTCCCACATCCTAGGCCTGTTACAAATTCAAGAAACATCATACTAGCATCACTTATTACAATTCCCCGTAGGGTGTGGAATCTGGGTACAAAGAAGAAATATGATGAGAAGATAGAAGGAGAGTTAAAAAAACTCTGTTGACTGATGACATCTGATGGTACAAGTGTCCTCTGGATCATCCTTGGGCATAGAGTCGTCACATAATCGTCAGGTGCTACTCCAGCAGTCAACACCTCCTATGTGAAATCTCACTCTAGTTGTCATTGCTATGTACTAGGGCTTTCATTGGTTGTCCTCTCAACAAATACAGGTTATTCTCCCTATTGACTATAACTTGCCTCATGCTAGGACCAGCGCCTTTCGGCTTCAAAGCTACCTCACCTCCTATGAAACCGACCTCAAATCCTCTGTCCACCATGGCCGAAACTGAGAGTAAATTCTTCTCCAACCCAAGTACATAAATCACCTAGCTCACCTCCATAAGATTCCTTGAGTCTAGCTAGAATTGTATGCTGCCAATGCCCTCTACTACATACCTAGTGTTGTCACCAAGCTCCACATATAGATCTCAATGCTCCTTGGCTATACTGGTGAAGATATCACGAGATCCCATCATGTGACGAGATGCTCCATTGTCCACAAATCACACACCTCTTGTAATGATGCTAGAAAGACAGAATCCTAGAGCAAATTCCTTCTCGAATTTGTCAACCAACTCATCCATCTATGCAGATGCAGTTGTTATTGTCTTTCCTTTGCCTTTCTTCTTGTTTGGACATTGTCCAGCATAATGACAAAACTTGTGACATACAAAGCACTTAATTTTCCTAATGTCTTTCTTCCCTTGTGAAGATACTCCTCCACTCTAATTTTGCTTAACTTTACCCTTGCTCCTCTTTGTTTGCCCAGTAGGAGCAAGGTTCTCCTCACCTCCACCTTTACATTGTCCACAAATTATCGATTCCTCCCAAATCTCCTATTGGGTAAAATCATCCCATAATCTAGCCCAATCAGAAAGTTTATAAACTAGCTAGGATACCTGTCACAAATGCAACCCACTGCTTGGTACACCCTTTCAGTGCTACTTTGACAAGATCCACCTCTACCACCTCTTACCCTACACTTGTAAGGAGGGGCACAAATAGGAGACACTGATTGATATAGCGTGCCCACTATAATCCATATAACTTTCCATCAGCGCTCTAATCCACCTCTATTCTTTGGGTTGATGATCATTCGTGACCAATACTAGCACCTTTACCCTCATCTTTGAGTAAGGGCCTAGAAACTTTGCCTTTAAGAGGTAAATGCAGCGAAAAAAAAAAAAGCATGTATAGCCACAAATGAAAGAAAATGTAAAATGCAAAAGATGGCTGGCACAACTAAAAGTAAGTGGATAAAAACCTAGCTTGAACTCTACCCTCCTCATTAGCCATTACCTAGTTTGTAGCATATCATGGTCCATCTAAATAAAAGGAACTTATGGATGTCCCAACCCTAATAAGCAATAAACCACTCAATCTTTAAGAGGTATCTGAAGTATTTAAGCAAGCTATGCAAGAAATAAAAGAAAATCAGGAAAGTAAATGGTGCACCCAAGAGGTGGTAAAAATAGGTAAAGGAAAGGGTTAACTTAGGGCCCCGCAATTGCTCCCTCTTCACATCATTAAACAAGATGTTGGATCTCATTCAACTGGTACCATGGAAATGGCAATTTACTTGAAGTTTGTCCCATTCCATGTCCATCATTATCACTTGCACCTTTGTATTAATGTGCCTTCCTAGGAATTGTCCTTCCCCTTCAAGTTGGAATCGCCTACTAGACTTACTAGATAGTCGTCCCAAACATAGATGTGGTAACTTGATTACAAATTATTATTGAAATTTGGTACCGGAGGACAGGTGGTTCCCTAAGGCTTTGATCTTTGGCCTAGGGAAAAGTGTCCAAAAGAATTTAATTTTTCTCCTAAAGTGACTTTATAATTTTTATAAAGTCAAATCTAATTTAAAAGTGACTTTGAGTGATAAAGTTACTAAAATCTAATTTTAAAGTGACTTTAATAAAGTCAATGTAAAATTAGAAAGGAAAAGTGACTTTGGAAATAAATGACTAAGTGGGTCTTTATTAAAGTGGGGTGAATTAAAAAATAGAAAGTGAGATTTAAATGAGCATTTAATCTCAACCTTTGATCTCAATCTATTTCAGCCATTGGATTTAGGGATCACCCAAAAGTCACTTAGGGTTAGATTAAAGGAGGAAAAGGTCATTCATTCTTTCACGAGCAGATTGAGAGAAGGAGAGCAAGAGAGCAAGGGAGATTTCTAGATAGGGAGGAGAAGGAGACAGCAGCTTGGCACACATTCCAAGGCAGCAGTTTAGCAAATCTGTACAGCTGAGTTAGCACATAGTGAAAGACAGATTTTGGCACGACTTTCTAGAAATCCGTACAGCTGTTTGCACAGAAATCAAGGAGCAGTTTGCACAAAAATCGAGGAGCAGTTTGCTGGTACATTTTCCAAGGAAGACCGTACAGCAAGTCGTTGTACTTTGGCACGCAAATCGAGGCAAATCCATACAGCATATTGCTAGGTTTTTCTACACACAAATCGAGGTCTGTATAGCGTATTTATGGCAGCCTGGCACACATTTCTAGGCAGGTCGTACAACAACATTTAAGGCTGAAAGTGGGCACGAAAATCGAGGAGGTTGTACAACATTTATTGTTGTCCTATTTTGTTGTTTGCAATATTTTCCAGTTGGTTGTGAGGCACGGAAAAAGAGATAAGTTGTAAAAGTTTGCTTGCTGATTTTTCGCTGAATATTTCTCACTGTAAAAAGCATTTTCAAAAATAAGGAGCTCTCGAACTGGTTTTCCCCAAGAATTGTAAGGGGTTTTTCCAGGGTCACCTTGACCAAAAATCACTGTGTTTAAATGTGTTTAATAGATGTTTGTACCTGCTGATTTTTATTTCTGCATTTTCCAACATTCTGTAAAATTTCCAGAATTTGTGTTTTCAGATAAAAAAATATATACTATATATATTATATATATATATATTCAGTTGTTGAATGTATGGATATGGGAAAGGGCATTTAACTATATTGGAGAAATAAGGTGAAACTGAAAATCGGGGTGGGAAATGAAAAATTTCTACAATCATCAACTAGAAAGGCATTTGAAGGCAAGGCTTGTGTGAAGTATTTTGATGTCCCCCACATTAAATATGATCCACTAGGACACTTTATGGTTTCTTTACCAAATGATGTTGATCCCACTTGATCTTGAGGGTCTCAGGTGGTTTCTCCCAAATGCACTAGATATCCCTTGAGGGATGGCTTGACACTTCTATAGTACCTTGAAAAGGATATCTAGCCCAGTCAAGAGAACACTTATGACCTTGCAACCACAATGTTGCCCCTACAAAGAAGAGTGTTGGCTATTGAGAAACCCTCACATGGATGTATGGCATCATCAACATCTCTATACGAAGCCAAGACATTGCCATGATTGGTGATGTGTCCCAAAGGACCCACGATGCCCCCAGGGTAGCCTTGCACCTTCTTGATGGGCATTGCCTTGTTCCAAAGCCCAAATGAAGATGATGATGACTTGAGATGCATTGGGAGGGCTGGTACACCCCTTTCTGATGAAGACGTCATGCCCTAGGTTTACAACATCACCCTTGCAAATCCAAGAGTGATGACATGTGGCCTCTCGTGATGACATATGACTTTAAGAGTTGTGGCTTGACGATGCATCCTTTTGTTTTGCTTAGATGTCTTGGAGTGAGGAGCACTCTTGGACCCTTCTTGGCACCTTGATTAACATATATGCTCATTTGATGAGGATGATGTCATGTTGGGAGCTACTTTTCCCCATACGTGTGAAGGAAAGAGTCATTTATTATGCTTTATCCTTATGAAAAGCTATCCTAGCGTCTGCTTGTGACATATTAGCCTTGGTGAATGCTTGAAGTCATGTTTTAGTAATTTAACTTGTAAATTATGCCTAATTCAACTTAGTTAGCCTCATATAAGTAGAGGCAAGTTGAATTAGAGGATCCAGTGTCACACACACTCAATCCATTCTCTTGCAAAGAGTGTGCACTAGTTCTCTCTTTCACTTGGACGCAATGGCAAAGTAGGGTAGTGAATTGTCTTGGGAGCATATATTTTGCATGGAGAGACTTTCTTTGTATTGATTAAGTAATGCTTGAATGAATGGTGTAAGTTTAATGTTAATTTTTCTTCCATTTTGCATTAATTGTTGAAATTAGGGTTATCTTGTGCCATGTCATAAATCGCAATATCATTTATGAACTCTTGTTTCTTATTATGCAAAAATTGTCATCAAGTATCCATCCAAGGAACTAGATTGCATCCTTTGACCTAAAATATCCTAAAATAGAAAGCTGCTAGGGTTTGGAGGTGAAGCATACAACCTCTCTTCCCTCTCTATCCAAGGTCATCGACCTTTTGACCTTGTCCTATTGACTCCATTGTCCAATTGATTAAAGACACTAGTCATTGTGTGTAGATCAACTTAGTTTTTCCATTTCTCCTTATTTTATTCTAAACTAGTGTTAGGGTTAGGTAAAATCTGCATTTTATAGCTAAATTGCACTTATATGTTAATGTTCTAAAGTTTGGTATTGCACATATTAATGTTAAAAAGGAAAAATATATCATCACATGCATTTTTCACCCTCATTTTGAGGGCTTCCATCTGGGTCTTATTTGTTGCTTTGTGCATTTTCAGCCATCAAAAACATATTTTGACCTACCCCTTGTTTACCCCCTTCAAATAGCTTTAAGCCATTATTGATCATATCAATAATAGACTATTTCCATTGTTGTAAGGTTTGCACATTGTAAATATGCATTCTCTTGAAATCCTAACTTATAATTCCATTTTATAAGTTGATGGTGACTAGTGGAAAAGCTTGCTTGAACATCAATAGGCATCTTCCAAGGCTTTGTCAATAGCTTCATCCAATCCATCATCTCTTTTTCACCCCTTTCTTTATTGAAGACCATTTTAAGGTGTATAGTTTGCAAGCTCCTTAGAGAGCCATTTGGCTTAGGATTCATTAGTCATCTTACCTATAAGCCTTGTTGGGAGATCCTCCCTTGTAAGGATAATATCAGACCACAAAACAATAGGAAGAAACCACTAAGGTGATAGTGGTGGTTGATCTCATTGTTGCCCTAGACCTAGAGTGCCTAGTGAGGCTTTGCACTAAGCTGCTAAATTTTGTAGTAACCGGCCCTAGTAACCAACCAATGAAGATTACCACACAAAACGATAATCAAACATTGATTATCCCAAAACACCATGATCCACCACTTTTGCACAATACAAGCTTATGATTGGAAGATCGTGAACCAGTAGTTACAACACTTGAGTCATATGCAAATTCCCATGCCGATGAAGCTAAAAAGACAAATTTTCAAAAGGGTTTGTTGGTTCATTCAATCAATGATGATAAAGTTCAAGAGAAAGAGCAACAAATCAACCATGCAAACTTGGATCAACACGAGACCTTAGCATTCCTCATCCCCATAATGGTTCAACTTCAAGAACATTTTGATCAGATAACATTGTAATAAGCGGAGGAGCTTTTGGTTCAACCAGAAGATGATTTGCCTTACAATTTGCCCATAATTCTGCATTCAATTTTTTTCTTCAAGGAGATCCTTTTACTGACTATTGCTTACATATCAAGGTTACTCACATACTTTTAAAAATCAGAAACGAGCTTTGAACCGACCACCTATCTAACCGAGTTTTGAATCAAAACCAAATTGAACCGGATTCAATGAACCGAAATTGAAAAACAAATATAATAATTAATTTTTATTGGAAAAACTAATTTTTAAAAATTCGAACCATGATTCCAAACCATTAGAGACAAAATATGCAAAGTTTGCTCATCTATATACCATGTAAGAGTGAATATATCAAAATGGCACCAAGTGCAACACATATCAACAACAAAATACATAATCAATGAGGCTCTAAATTGCCTCTAGAGTCCAAAAAACAATGCTACAAGCAATTGGGCCACTAGCCTAATACAAAACATTGATCACATGATCATTCGTCACCACTACTAGGCATGGGATCATCAACAAGAGCACATAAACGTCATCTGGCTCAAAGTATAATGGCCCCTCAAACTCATCAAAGACATCTACAACCTCAGTAGTGGCAGTAGCAATATTAGGCCTAGCAAAAGCACGAGTTGGCCAAGTTGCATGACTAAAGCTTGCATGTAGCATCTGAGTTACCGGAAACGCTGCCCACAACTCCTAGAAATGTTGTTCGGTGTTTCGGATACAAAAACAGGGATGAAACGGCATGGAAATGTTTCTATCACGTTTCACTTTTTTGGAAACGGTCGCCCTGAGATCAAAAACATTTCAAAGGAGTTTCAAGAAAATTTGATACATTTCCAGAAAATTTGGATATGTTTCCAGAAAATATGGATACATTTCCAAGTTTCCAGGTTTCTAGTTTTCCAAGTTTCCAATGTTCTAGGCACTTTATTGCAAGAATATATTCCAAGTTGGTTTGTCTAGAGCATGTAAATGCATCTAAATTCTTTGCAAACCTTATATCCACTAATTACAGCTCATCTGAAAGTGAACATTTATCTTAAAAAAGGATTCATGACATGATAGAAATATTTGCCAATAAGCTTTCAACAATGCCAGATCTAAAGGATGGAAACTGACAAGGTATCTATGAAATCAAGAAAGAAAGTTGCTACCCACAAAGTTGGCTAGTGGAAGCAGTTTCTTTGCATTAGGTTATATTTCTCAACATTTCTTTATTGGTATCATACTTCACAAGACTTGATTGCTTAAATTGTGGCATCTTCATTCTTGGTCATATGATCTTAGGTTGTGAATAAATAAATCTAGCTTACTTCTTTCTATGAATTTCAAAGAATCTCATGTTGTAGCTATTGGAATATAGTCCAATTTATAATGTGTAGACGTTGTTATTTACAATGGTTAAATTTACATTATATTTGGTGATATTAAACAATATTTCTATGTCATGACTCCTTTAGAGTCTAGACCAAGAAACAGTGCAACATACTATTTACAAAGTCAAATTCACTATGTTTCCTCTGTGTTAGTGTTGTCAAAGTCATTAGAAAAATATATAATTTCATGGAGTATGATGTGACTCTGAAAACAATCTCATATACTTTTAACTATGAGTGGGTATTGACATTTTAATCAAAGGTGCCAATTTGAATGTTATAATAATCATTGATGATGATGATGAAAATGGTTCTACTAAATTGATGATGATGATTTGTTTATATTGAATTCATGATGATGATTATGTATTTTTCAATATAGAATCTAGATTCTAAATACTGAAAGATGAATGATATATGAAATATATATATATATATATATATATGGTGTTTCCTTGAACCCGGCCCCCCCAACTCCAAGGCATTAATAGAAAAATCAACATCACACTCTCCTAGTTGAGTCTCCTCTACCCATTCTGATATTGGATCAATATCATCCAACACAATGGGATTTGTATAAGATCTTTTCAGCATATGGTTGCACCTTAGTCGAAGGTTGTACTACACGAAGACAAGATCATTTAACCATTTTTGTTCCAACAATTTCTCGTCTTCGTGTGAATCTACTCAAAAATAGACCAATTGTGCTCACAACCAAAACCATTGCAAGTTTAACTAGGGACTCTAATTGCAAACTTTTGCAATTGAGGGCATTAGACGTCAAATGACTTCCACAAATCTGCTATAAAGACAAAGCCTAAAGTTGGTTCATTGTTCGACAATTTCGATTGTGAGTTTGGCTAAAAAGGCAAGTATTTATAGTTTAAATTTTAAATATTTGAACTTTAAAAAAAATGGAATTGATTACCTGGTTGATCCACATCTCCTGCAATCTTTGCTCATTTTTTGCTAGAGGTACCTGTGGCCTTTGTGAAAGCACTGATCTATCGATGGATTTCTAGCTATTCAGAGTCATCAAGGACATGCACTCCAAGCATTCATAAAACCCATTTTTGACCTCCCTAAGTATAATCTTCTCCTAACCAAGCTTTATAATGTTACCTTGGGTTCAAAAAATACATAGTTGCATGTATAAGATGATGGAGTTAATTATTCTATCTATTATAAATAATCTCCCAACTAAGCCCATACTTTGCTACTCTATCCTTGTAGACTACCCAGAATTGCTCCTCTGCTTGATTTATAGCCTCATAGATGTAACCCATGGCCAATTTTTCCCCATCCACCAACTGCAACACCTTAACAACGGGCTCACCAATTTTCACGACCTCTTATGTTTTTTTTCCAAAAGGTGTTGCCAATAACTTTCTTTGTGTGTCATTTCCATCTTGTCCACGAGCCTACTAAGATACATTCCAATTATCACTGGAAAACATTTTTTGTGAGTTTTATTATTGGGAAGTGAGAGATTGCAATGTGAGGAAGTAAGATGCAAATCCCGTGATGACAAACCTTGTTACCTACCCAAGTGGCTGAACCCCAAGAGAAGACTTTTCTCCCATTCTAGTTATCTTGCAAACCAATAGCCCTATGTTATCTACTAATAGCTAGCCTCAAAGGCCCTCCACCTATGCTCTGATGAATGCTTTGTAGCATCTAGCTTACTAATCAAATGAAGGTAGGCCATACATTATAAGGTACATCAACCATTTTTGTAATCAAGTGCTTTCATTTAATGTTTAAGAGCATATAAGTATGAATGATTGACCACTTTCAATTGTATTTGGTTCCCATGCTTCACATTGGTGGTTATCCTCTACTATTAGTCTAGCGTAACCTTCTCTTAGGCTCTTCTTTCCATTGTGAAGGAGGGACACAAATAGGAGGTATTGATTTATGATGTGTGCCCATCATAATCCATGCTTATAACTTTCCATTTTTCCCTAGTTTTATGTCCCAACCCTTTGGTTGATGGTTATCCCTAATTTCTTCATTCTTAAGTAAGGGCTTGGAAGCTTGCTCTCAGGGAGTGATGCAGCAGAAAGAAAAGAAACAGCGTGATCCATAAAAATAAAATGCAAAATATGGACTAGAATAATAAAAAAAAGTGAGGACAAAAGCCTAGCCTAAGCTTTACCCCCCTTTTAGCCCTCATCCAATTCCTAGCAAATGCATAAGCAGATCAAAAGAAAATGAACTTTGGTATCCCAGCCCTAATGAATGATAAAGTACTTCATCTTAAAGGGTAATAAATGCATAAATCAAACTTGTAGCCCAAGCTATGCAAGAAAAAATAAATCATTAAAGAAAAGGACACGCAAGAGGGGTTGTAAAATAGGCCAAGGAAAGGGGTAACTCAGGTCCCACGATTTCTTCCTTTGCATATTATAATGCTTAAGAATGATGGTATTTCATAACTGGTACACAAATGGGGGCATCCTCCATGGAGTAAACCCCCACTATGCCACTATTCACTTACACCTGTTGATTGATGGGCCAACGTATGCATTGTTCCTCCACTCGAGGTTGGAAGCACCTAATAAGGCCTCGTGATAACCTTCCCATACCTAAGCATGGGAACTTGTTTACAAACCCTAGGCTAGAAAGACATTTGAAGATGATGCTTGTGTGAAGTACTCTTGTGCCTTTTGCATTAAAATTTAAATATGGTTCACTGTGATACTTTTATGATTTCTTTCACAATGATTATGATCTCACATGATTTTGAGAGTATGCTACAAAAGTCTCCTAGGTACAACTCCCATCCCTTGAGGAATTGATTGAGACTTCTCCAACACTTCAAAGAGGACGTCCAGCCCCACTTAATGACACTCCAAGGTCTTGTAACCAAGATGTTGACCACTCAAAGAAGAAGAGTGTTGACCTTGGGATTGATCCAGCACTAATGATGACCCTCTCCTCTCCCTCCAAAGCCTAAAACGCTACCCAAAGAAGCCAAAACATTGCCAAGAAGGATGATGTACTCCAATGGCCACATGATGCCCCCAGACTGGCATTGCACCTTATGATTGATGTTGCCCTATTCATACACCAGTTTATGGAAGATGATGACTTGAGATCCCTTTGGAAGGGATGCTACACCTTTCTTGATGATGACATCATGCCTTAGCCTAATGATGTTACCATAATGAGGCCTAGATTGATGACATGGACATGGTCTTGATTGATAGAGATATCTTCATTAGGCAATTTTTGCTTAACCTTTGGAAAACTTGTTGATGAGGAAATGGCTTTAGCCTTTAAGTGAACAGCACTCGTATGACTCATCTTTAGAACCTTTTTTATCGATGTCTTCACTTTTGGATGATGAGATCACCCTTGGAGGCCTCTTTACTCATATATGTGGGATAAAAGAAGTCTAATTGTTATATTTTATCATTGAGAGAACTATCTTTTAGGTCGACTTGTGACCTATTCTATTTACCCTAAATCAACTTGCTTTCCTTCGTACAAATAGAGGGAAGTTGAATTTATAGGGATCATTGTCACACACACTCGTTATTTCTCTTGTAGAAAAGTGTGCACTAGCTTGCTCTTTTTCTCTTGGACGTAATGGATCACTAGGCTAAGCGATTTGTCTTGGGGAAGATAAAATTGCATGGATGGACATTCTTTGGATTAATGTAATGTTGCTATGGTGAATGGTGCTCTTCTATCGTGAATAATTTTCTTCCATTTTGCAAATGTTGCAGAATTACAGTTTTGTGAAGTCTTCATGATATATTGTATCATTTTATGACTCTAAAATCTCCCTTTGCAAGATTTGTCACCGAGTATCTATCAAGGAAACTTAGAACAATATTCCCTGACTTTATATCTCCTATTTGTGAAAGCCACTAGGGTTACATTGGGAGGTCTTCCTCTCTCTTTCTCGCTCTATTCAAGGTCTCCCACCTTTGCCCTCACCCTTTTGACTCCATATACCCAATTGATAAAAGGAATGTTCTTAATGTCAATTTTTATAAATATATATATATATATATTTTCCTTCTTTTTCATGGTAAACTAGGGTTAGGATACT
The DNA here is from genome assembly GCA_000404065.3 of Pinus taeda. Classification (NCBI taxonomy): domain Eukaryota; kingdom Viridiplantae; phylum Streptophyta; class Pinopsida; order Pinales; family Pinaceae; genus Pinus; species Pinus taeda. The sequence goes on along the minus strand of APFE031719115.1, from coordinate 22,787 downwards.
ACAAAATCTGCATTAAATAGCATAAATACTTTAAATATCATAGTCTTGGGGTTAGGGTTCTTATACATTAAATTGAAAAAGGAAAACATCATTTTTATGCATTTTTCAGCAATAATTCTAGGTCTGACATCTAGGGTTGCCTTGTTGTTTTATGCATTTTCAATCATTGAAAATTTTGCTTTAACCTTTCTCTTGGTTACCTATTTTATAGCCTTCTATATTGTATTGTCTATCATCGCGTATAGGTTATTTTTGTTATTGCTGTCATAAATTTTGCATGCTGTAAATTGTCTTTATCTCAAACCCTAATTTATAACAATGATTGTTTAATTATTGGTAGCATGTATTTGGACTCTATTTGAGCATCTCCGTGACTTATCTCATCCCTCTAGTCTTAGCCATAGGTTCTTTGAACTCACTACCTCATCTTCACCCAGAGCCCTACCTTATCGAAAACATTTCTGGGGTGTCTAATTATCAGGTTCCTTAGAATGTATTTAGCCTGGGAATCCTTAGGTTACTTAATCTCCAAGACCTGTTGGGGAAGCATCCCTTATGAGGATAATATCCATCTACATAATAGCAAAGAAGCAGCTATGAACGTGACAGTGGTGGTTGATCTCATTGTTTCCCTTGACTTAAAGTTCCTAGTGAGATTTTGCACTAGGCTACAGATTTTGTAATGACTGGCCTAACAAGCTCCTTGCCCCCGGTGTTTTTCCTCACTAGACTACGTACGAATGGTTGTAGATGTATTGTGAATTTGTAGGAGTTCATTATTTTCCAAGGTACATTTGCAGATACTGCAAAGAAGATTGCGAGTCGTCGCGTAGGTTGCAGGCTCTGCAATGGGAGCTTGTAGGTTTTCCAAAACAGGGTTGTGGTTTGTGGCAGACTTTCAGACTTGCGAGTTCTGCAAACAAAAGGTTTGTGAATATGGCTTAAAACTAGGAATACTTTCTTTCAGTCCAATGACAAGGAAAACGCATAAAACGTCTAAGCACTATACTTTTTGAAACGGACACGTAATGATGTAGGAATTACCCACGTACGTGACAACATCAAGCATAAGCTCCAGAGCTTAACCATACTTCCACCCCAAAAGTTCATAACACCGGCCCAAATGACTGTGCTCGAAGTTCCCATATATATGCTAAAAACTCCTTTTAGCTACCTCAAAGCCAAATATACAGAGAAATAAAAGCCTCGGAACCAATGAAATATTATAAACCAAATAACAAATTAAAACAAACCTGCTAGGATCGAAGCCCGCATTGAGAGCCAATCTCAACTCGTTCCCACTGACGAGGACTGCTCCAGAGCCAAGGCTTCTCAAATGCTGTAAAATCTTGAGATTATTGTTCGCTTTTACAGCATAGCCAATAATGGAATCCAAACCCTGCAAGGCGTTTTCATAAGCCTCGTAATTTCTGGTGATCTGAGGTTTGCTGTAGAGATAAAAGGGTCTCCTCTCCATCGTATCAATGACATCCTGCAACCTCACGCCCTCGCAGTACATAAACCCGTCCCTGTTCTTACTGAAGCAGTGCTGGAATGTCCTAGACGACACCCCTTGGCGGCACTGCACAGAAAATTTCCGGATAACCTCGCCCCTGCGTTGCGGGATCGAAACGCGGGAGGCAACCAAAGATTCGGAACTCCTGAAGGACTTTGCAGGGGCTTTGAACGGGTTTGAAAGAATGCTGCCATTTTCGGAAAGCTTCGATACTGGTGAAGCTGCAAATGTGGCCGCCATAGTAGTAAATTACTCAAGCTCTCTGTTCACAGCTCGGCACAATATCAGCGGGCAGAGGTTCAGAAGTCAAAATCCTTTTGAGCTCTGCTCTAATGATGGATATGTCTACGTTAAAAATACACAGGCACGAGTTAAATGGAATTAGCTAGGATTGCGGTCGTGATTGATGAGAGACTATTCAAAAGTTTTCAAGTATTTTATGTTTCAAATGGGTCCTGACCAATGACTGGATAAGGGAAGGGAAGAAACCTCTCAGCAGGTCGATAGATTCCCACGCTAGTTTTTGCCACCAATGTATAGAGCTCTGTGAGGTACGTATGGTGTAGTGAAAGCCTTTTGGTCTCCTTTATGTCGGGAGTGAATATCGTAGTTAGGGAATGTTCAATTTCGAAAAAAACATATAAATCTCCATATTAGCATAGTGGAATTGATATTTGTGAAAATGAAGTGTTATGTGTGAGGTTCAAATTTCTCTTTACAAAAGGGGCATATATAGGTATTTAGGGGTTATAGTAGTAGAAGTTGGAATCAACCTTGAGTACAAGACTAACCCAGTTACTAATTTCTCTAGAAAATTAAATGGTAGTTATTTTTATAGTTTTTCTTAGTAATAAGAAGATGGTTGTTTGGAAAGTTGTAAACAGAAAACACATCAGAATTAGGGAAGACCTATGGATTAGAAAACTATATAGGTTTTCACACAAATTATGGACAAGTTATATGAGGATGGTTGCTAATCTCTTAGAGATGTTCACTCTCTATACCATATCAGATTAGCCATAAACATTTGGCTCACAACCAAGCAGCTTGGCCTACACGACGAGCTTGCAACAGAATGGAAAAACATTATTAACAAATTTGTGACATTATGAGAAAAGTTTTTCGGCGTAAATCACATGATAGTACATTTGTCAACGCGTTTTGAACCAAAGAGTGTGGTTCATCGTTAGGACAAGTTGAAGAACCAGATCATGGTTGCATATTAAATAGGGGGAGCAGATCATCCAACGGCTAGGTTAGTTGTTTTTTCAATATAGCCATTTTTTAGTCAAACATAGCTGTTAGATGATCTGCTCTCAATGTTTAATATGCAACCATGATCTGGTTCTTCAACTTGTCTTGACAACGAACCACACTCGTTGGTTCGAAACGCGTTGACAAATGTATTATCATGTGATTTAGGCTGAAAAACATTTATCATAATCTTGATATGGATCACAAAAGCCTCAATTCAACAAATTTGTGACATGTTTTATCATATTAAAGGAGGACATAAAAGACACTTTGGTTTGGACACAAAACCTAGCAATGAGAATATTCACTGCAAAACTTGGTTATAGAATATGGATTGAAGCAAGATTTAATGAATAACGATCATGGTAGTGGGATCGTTTATGGAAGATCCATGCTCTCCTTAAAGTAAAAATCACTTCTAGTTGGGTTTCAATAACAAGCTCCTCTTGTGGGAAAACTTAGTTAAATGGGGATTGTCAAGCCCTAGTTGATGCCCACTATGCAAGATATAATCATCATCTTCCTATCACTTATTTATTTCATGCAATTATGTTAGTTGGATGTGGAACTTGGAAAAGAACAAATTTTCTTTCACTGTGGCATGCATAGTCCTAATTTAGAAGTCATATTTCGTTGTTGTATGAGTGAGGCTTCACTACAATGCTTTGGTTGTTTTCCTCTCTTAATAGTATTTTTCATTTAGTGGTCCCATAACTGAATGATATTTCAGGAAAAATATATTCATGTTTGTTGAGCCCTATACAAGCTCCATGTTAACCTTGAAATCCTTTATTAAGTCCAAAATATTGAGAATTTTCACTTCTATTGTCATATTGTTATGTAAGCTTCTATCATCAAATCTTGTCTTATACAATATATTTATTGTAAAATGAGATTTCCCCTCAAAGTGAGAGTATAATTATTTGTTTCTTACCATTTTAAGGCCCAAGGTTCGTAACATCTAGTAGCACGGATACAGATCTAGGATTTTGTTGCTTCAAATAGGTCGTATTAGCATTGTTGCTATAACTTCTTTTTTGGGATGTTTCAGATGATGAGAAATTTAGTAGATTCAAGCGAGTCCTTAGGGAAAATTTAGTTAAGATTTCATATTTTGGTTCATTATAATTTTGGAGATAAGTTGTGGAAGTTGGGGTTTGTGATTGGTCCCTAAATATATTTCAAACAAATCATCTCGAAATTTTCATTAGATTTTTTTTCGAAAAATTTCAAACTATGAAATTTTGATCAAATATAGAATAAATCTCAAGGTACATATGGGAAATTTTTCATAATTATATTTGAAGAATTGGACACATGACACATTGTCATGTGTATATTTCTGGGTCAGTTCTATAACAGAGATATCGCTGATCTAAAAATCAGTGGTGTTGCAGACATTTTTTCGGGGTAGCAAGTTTGTAGCGTAGATCTGTACATTTTGGGGCAAAATTTGCAAAATCTAATTACAGATATGGATTCTTTGTGAAAAAATACCTGATTTCAAAAAGCAAAATCGGCCGAATCGGAGTCTGAATGAAGGAGATATCGTTGATCTAAAAATTAGTGGTGTTGTAGACATTTTTTCAGGGCAACGAGTTTGCAGCGCATATCTGTACGTTTTGGGGCAAATTTTGCAAAAAACTAATTGCAGATCTGGATTCTTTGTGAAAAAATACCCGGTTTCAAAAAAAAATCAGTCGAATTGGAGTCTGGATGAGGGAGATATCACTGATTTAAAATCTTTTTTCAGAATTTTTGGTGACGGCGGGAGAGTTGCAGCGCGGATCTAAAATTCCAATGCCTAGATCGGGATTTCTATCACATGGGAAGATGCAGAATGGTCATTCCATTTCCGAAAACATGTCATAATAGGGATTCTAAACAATATTGACGAAATTGTGGCTATTTCAAATTTTCGCCAAGTAAGTGAATTTTCTTCAAATCACTCTTCATGGCGGATCTTAATTTTACAAGGAAAGATGATAGCCCTATTATTGAAGAATTCATACAAAGACAAAAGTTCACATATGGGACACTTTGGAATAATATAGCGGGGCTTAGTTTCAAAGCTGAGGCTGCCAAATGGTGGTTCTCACTTGACTACAAGTAGTAGACCAAACTTTCAGATGCAGAATTTGAAAGAGTCCTTTTAGACAAATGGTCTCGTGCTAGAAAAAGGGAAAATGAGACACGTAAGGGGTTATTTTCTACAGGTATCTCCTTACTGCAAGTTCATGGATTACTTCAGAAGGAAAAGATCATTGTGTCTATAAATCCTAGTTGCGAGAAAAAATCTCATAAATGTCAACTTGGAAAAAAATTGCAAGTGCCAGCAAAACACATTGAAAACACACATGTTAATGATGAAGATGTGCAAGTTTATAAAGATCTGAAGCTTTCGATGGATAAGTATGTGTTGCATTGTGATTTTTACACTTCAGATATGGATAACATGGATGTTGTTTTAGGATATCCTTGGATGGAATCCGTGGGTACTATCAATATTAATGTGCAGAAGAAATTCCTGAAGCTCTTGTATAAAAAGAAGAAAATTACATTACAGGATATTTCCATCAATAAACAGGTAGAGTCCACGGAGGTTGAAGCAAAATATGTTCCAGGGACTGACATATTAGATGATGAGCCATTGATGGTCGACAACCACACACAAACATTAAACCAGGTACTAGAAAAAGAGGTAGAGGTGGAAGCAAAAAATGTTACATCAGAGGGGGAAGTAGTGGTTGAAGTAATATTGAAAAATAAGAAACAACTACAGGGATCACAACAGGTACCAGATACCCATCAGGCTCCATTAGGTGGTGAATTAAAGAAAGATACATCATCGGTTAACACTTCATCATATCGCCACCCACATCACCCCACAAGAAAACAACCAACAAGATGGCAACGAATTAGCCACAAGGACAACAACCCCCGCATGACAAATAGCAAGGAGCGAAGATCCACCTACTACACATCAACACAGAAGAGCTGCCATGGTCAGCTTCCATCTCAAGCGAGCGAGGCACCAGCGAGATCGAGGGTTCACCTTTCTCTTGGATGGCTAGATGCACGTGCATGGTACTAGTGGACTACTCTTTTGAGTAGATCTTATTATTTGTGTTCTTCTCATGTCGGGGACGAAAATGTTAAGGTGGAATGTGTATACATAGGGGGGATAATATGGGGTACAAGGGGAGGTACCCCAAGGGAATAATGTAATAATGGGATGGGCCATAGTAATAAATAAGGTGGTTAACCCATATCATGTAAGAGACCACAAGTAGTTAGTAATAATGTAATGGGTCCATGGTATTAGATAGATGGTATTGAAGGAACCATGGTATTGTATGTATGAGGCCTATATAGAGGCTAGAGACTCCCCCTTAAGAGATGTCAAGGATTATTGTATGAACAGGCATATGGCTTGTGGAGTGTTCTCCTTCCTTAAGGAATGAATGTAGGGTGTTGCCCTACCTTAAGAGTTTCATATTAATAAAGTGAAGAATTTATCTATACTCAAATCTTGTTATTCTTGGGTTTATTTGCACTGTCTTATATTTTCAAGTCAGATCTATAACAAGTAGTATCAAAGCTATAACAGTTGTGGAAAAGTTACCATATTTTTCACTTGGAACATCAAATTTGATTAGACTTGTGGAATTACAGAGAAGACATACCAGAGTATTGCAAGCCAAAATTTCAAATAGGATTTAAATTTCATAGATATATCAAGAGAAAGGTCAACCATTCAAATATTCTCCAATTTAATGTTTGAAAGGCACATAACTTACAAGTGACATAACTTTTAATTAGAAGATACATTTTATTGGGGTGATTGAAAGTTGTGATAAAGAGGAGTATTATTATTATTTTCATGCATAACTTCAAAGAAAGATCCAAAAGTTATTATGCCAACTAAACCTCCTAAAGGCTCATTCATGACTCTTGAAGAAATAGAAGATATTCATTATCAAGTAACCAAGTTGGAAAATCAGTTGTCACAAATGCAAGGATCAGTAAAGAATGTGGAACAAAAGATGGTGAAAACCAAGGAAGGAATACAAAAACATTTCAAGGAATAAGTAGCCCATGAGTGAAAACAAGGAATAAATACAAAAAATCATGACTTAAAACAAGGAAGAAATAAAAAATATTCTATTACATAATCTCTCTAAAAGGGATATGGAAGTCCAAGGAAATCGTGAACATAAAGAGAAGTAGGGTTTCGAGACTCAATCACATATGGGGAGTATTTCATCACAATTGGAGAACACAAATATTGAATCACAAAACTGTAATCATGACTTTTTAATCTAAGATCCACATTATGAGGGCTTCAAGTCAGCACCAAGGATCTACTATATTTTAAAGATCAATATGAGAAAGTTTGATGGTGACAATCCTATAACATGGATATTATTGATGGAGCAATACTTTGATCTACACCAAGTGACAATCTTACAAAAGGTAAAGATTGTGTCCATGTTTTTTTGAAGAAGATCAACATGTATGGTATCATTGGCTTTGTAAAGGGAAATAGGATTCTATTGTATATTGGTCCATTATTACAAAGGAATTGATAGCACATTAATGGGATATTAAGAGCAATATATTTTTAGTCAATTGGTAAATCTTTGACAAAAAGGTTTAGTTATAGATCACATTCAATAGTTCCAAAAGTTGATTCTCAAGGTAAGAACATTTCAAAGGATAATTTGTTAGATCTATTTATGGAACTTTAAAGGAAATCATACAACACGAGGTGTGTCTCTTTTAGCCTAGATTTGTAGAGCATGCTTTTAGTCTAGAAAGGAAAGTTGAAAGTAGAAATATGGCTATTATAAAACAGGTCACTATGAACTATAGAGAAAGTCCTACTCCCTCTCCTATACTGATATGGTTGACGCCTCAACAAATGGATGAAAGAAGAGCAAAGGGGTTATGTTCAACTGTGACAACAAGTATGTAAGGGGCATAAATATAGTGAAAATAACTGATTCTACAGAGACTATGAAGATGAAGCAGATCAACAATTGGAACTGTCACAAAATCTACAACTAGAAGAGACTACTCCAACAATATCTTCTCATGCATTGGCGGACATCAATACTCCACAAACCCTTTAGATAGAAGGAGATATCAAAAGAAGAAGGTAACAATGTTGATTGATTTAGGTAGTATCCATAACTTCATCAATTACAAATTGGAAAAACTTCTTAACTTCTTTGTATATCTAGCACAAAAAATTCAAGTAATGATTGTATATGGAGGTACCATAAATTGTTCATGGAAGTGCCATAGTATTAAACTGTATATGGGGAGTATTTACTAGATATTCCCATGATTACAATCCAAATGGGTGGTGTTGATGTTGTATTAGTGGTCCAATGGTTACAATCCTTGGGAACAGTGGCCCTTAATTTTCAAGATCTTTTCGAAAGATTTTCCTCATAAAAAAAGGAAATTGAACTTACAAATATCCAAGGGAGACCTTGTAAAATGATAAGCTCCAATAGCATGACAAAATTGTTAAAAAGTGACACCAGGGTGTGGTTGCACAATTGTGCTCATTAGATGTTCAAACATCTATTAGTTGGGGTTATCCCGAGTGGTTAAGCATAATGATTGTTGTCCTTCCCAGTGAGGTTCAAATCCTTGTTAGTGATTGTTAAGATATTTAGACACTTAGGAGTTAGTTAAGTTCAACTTGGTCTAATGTGTCTATTAGGTAAAAGGGTGTTTCTTTAGAATGCATTGTAATTTGATGGTTACAATATGTTTTACACTCAGAGTGATTTGACGACTCATTTTCTCCTCGATACTAATGACTATTGGTTTGTGTCTTAGCACCAATTGGTCCATGATCTATATTTAAAGAGCATGGAGGGTCATGACTGATGAATGATTGAGAACTCTCTTATGTACAATATTTTTTTTTTTCATCGATAAAATTGCCTAAAGTGATCGCATTGGCTAGGTTCATGGATTGTTTCTCGCTTAAAGGGTTTTAACCATGTAAAAATATTGGTGTTGTGTTCTTTTATCTAGTTGGATAAGAGGGATGCCAATTTATTTCATCAAAAAATAATAATAATAAATGTTCAAAAATTTATATCTTCTGCTCCGGTGCATCTCCAAAAGTTATCAACAATCATTCCAAGGTATTTGGAGAGATGCCTAAGTGTCTTCCACTCGCTCAAGATTATGAGCATGCTATTCATTTGCAACCTTGAAGTGTACAACCTGACATTAAGCCTTACAGGTATCCATATGCACAAAAGAGTGACTTTGACCATATGGTTCAAGAAAAGTTAGAGGCTAGCATTATTCAAGCTACCTAGAGTGGTTTCTCTTCACCAACGATGATGGTTATAAAAAGGAATGGTTCATGGCATATGCGCACTACTTACAATCAACTCAAAAAAACTACAATCAAAGATAAGTTTTGCTAGCCCTATCATATATGAATTATTATACAAATTGCATGAAGCAATTTTCTATACTAAGTTGGATCATCATTTTGGATATCATCAAATCAAAATGAGACAAGAAGACATTCCCAAAACAATCTTTAGAACACATGAAGGTCATTATGAGTTTTCGATTATGCCATTTGTACTTACAAATTCACCTTCAACATTTCAAAGCTTGATGAATTATATTTTCAAACCATTCCTTAGAAAATTTATGTTAGCATTTTTTGATGACATGTTTATTTACAACAAATACTGGGAAGAGTATGTACAACATGTTAACAAGGTCATAACACTATTGAAACAAAACAAATATATGCAACACCTTCCAAGTGTGCATTTGATGTTCAAGGAGTGGAATATTTGTATCATATTGTATCCCACAAAGGCGTCAAACCGGACCTTAATAAAATCAAAGCTATGAGGGAATGGCCAATCACTAATACCTCGAATAAACTTAGAGGCTTCTTAGGATTGATAAGATATTATTGCAACTTTGTAGAGAATTATGGTAAAATAACAGTACCTCTAACAAAATCATTGAAGAAGGAACCATTTTCTTGGACTAAAGAATCAACTGAAGCTTTTGAAAAACTTGAAGAGACTATGAGTACAACTCACATCCTAGTGACACTTGACTTCACATAAACCTTCTTTTATGGAGTGCGATGCCTTAGGGCATGGCATTGGTGTAGTTTTGATGCAATATGCAAGGCCCGTGCACTTTAAAGTTGTGAAATTAAAGGAAATAACTTACTCAAAACCCTTCTATGAAAAAAGAATGTTGGCCATACTACACGCAGTTAAGAAATGGCATCCATATCTAATATGAAGACACTTCAAAGTAAAAACATATCATGATAGTTCTAAGTACTTCTTGGAGAAAAAAAAAACTATCTTCATAATAGCAACAAAAATGGGTTACAAATATGTTGGGTTATGAATTTGAAATTATTTACAAAAAGGAAAACAAAATATTGTAGGAGATGCACTCTCAAGGAAAGAGGAAGACACAAAGGGTTTGCTCTATACTATTTTCATTCCACAATCTAAGTAGGTGAAACAGGAAAGGATAGGATGGAAGCAAGATGGGAAGGTATGCAAGATCATTTAACAACTACAAAAGGACCCCCATGCAGTAGAAAATATATGTGGAAGAATGATTTTTTTGCAGTATCAAAGATTACTTACACTTATGTAAGGTTTCTCAACTCAAATAGAAGGTCATTTTGGAGCTATGCACTTCTCCTATAGGAGGACATCAAGGTTCTTGAGGACATACCATAGTTCATAGTTGAATGTATGTTATGCCGACAAAATAATGGAAAGGAAATCAAGAACCCAAGGATCCTGCAGCCATTAGCCATACCAAGCCAGCATTGGGAATAAGTTTTAATGGATTTCATTACAGTTTTACCCAAATCTAAAGGAAAGAGCGTCGTTATGGTAGTGGTATATCAAGTGACAAAATATGCCCATTTTTGCTCTATTTCCCACCCTTTTAAAGAAAATACAATGGTAGAAGCATTCACAGGAACATTCCAAAAGTTACATGGAATATTGAAGATTGTTATAAGTAACATACATCTAATTTTCACTATAAATTTTTAGACTAAATTATTTTTGTTTTAGTACTCAATTGGCTCACAACTCATCTTACCATCCACAATCTAATGGGCAAATTGAGATTGTGAATGAATGTTTAGAAGGATATCTACATTATTTTACATCTAATAAGAAAACACAATGAGTCAAGTGGTTTCCCTTGGCATAATGGTGGTACAACACATCCTTCCATACTTCATAAAAAATGCCAACATTTATGGTGCTTTATGGATATCATCCGCTAAAGCAATAGAGAATCATATATGACACCAATAAGAGGTTCTTGAACTATTGAAAGACAACTTGGTTTAACAAAAAATAGGATTAAGCAACATGTATATCAACATCACAGTGAAGGGGAATTTAAAGTGGGATTTGACATTTGTGAGACTTTGACCATATAAATAGATGTCCCTCAACCAACAAAAGAATGACAATAAATTAGAGTTGAGGTCTCACAACACCTATAAGGTGTTGCAAGGAATTAGAAGTATGGCTTATAAATTAATGTTACCTCCACCGTCGCGTGCACATCCAACCTTCCATGTTTCTTACTTAAAGAAGGTAATTCGTGACAAGATCCCATCCAAACTATTTTACGAGAGATTAATGACAAAGGGGAAATCAAACTAGAAGTAGAAATAGTCTCGAAAACAATGACTAAGCAACTGAGAAATTGAGCAATTACTAAGTACCTCGTCAAAGGGAAGAACCTACTAGTAGAGGAGGTAATTTGGCAAGACGAGTCGTTCATGAAAAAACACTCATAGATAGTCAAATGTTGAGGGCAACACTTGTTTGGAGGGGAGGAAAAGTTTAAGATCTATATAAGCTCCATGTTAACCCTAAAACCCCTTATTTAGCCCTAAATATTGAGTGATTACACTTCTCTTGATATATTATTGTGTAGGCTAGAATCTTTAATGGTACCATTCTATTATATATGTACCTTTTGTCTCCTCTACACACACGTGCAAAGGAGACCTAGTCTTATGATCATCAAATTATACATTGCATTCATTGTAAAAGGAGGTTTCCCCCTCAAGGTGAATTATAAATATAGTTTCTAATTATTTTTTACACGCAAGGTTCATGTGATAGCCCTTTTTGTTAATCCCTCTTGTAAATATTGCTATGAATTGTAATTCATGTAAATAATGTGGAAATGTAACACATTGACTAGCTAAGGGAAGTGAACACGGATTTTGAAGACCAAGAAGGAGGAGTTGATTGTAAATGCAAGCAATTGTATGTATTTCACCACCTATCTCTCTAATGGATTTATGGCATTGTTGGTGTAACATTGAATTGAGGGAATGGGCTCCCTGAGTGAAGGATGAACATGTAGTCTCGATTCTCATGGAAGTGTGGTCATGGTCATCATGCATGGAAATGTATGATAAGGAAATCCTAATGAGAAATAAGGTGTGGAGAGGAGAGCCATGGATTCAGGTAGACAAGCAGATAGGCAGACTGTAGAGTGAGTTGAGGAAGAGAGAGCTCGTTAATAAAATAAGGAACAAGCAAATGCACAAAAAGGAAGAGAATGTAGAGTGTGAATAGGCAGTGGATGTGAATCTATTAGGAAAATATAGCTTGTTATAATTTGTGTTATGTTTTGGGATGGTATCCCCTGTGTTTGTCAAGGCCTATGTTTTTTCCTATGATTTGGCTAGCCAAAGAGAGTTCAATGGAGTTGAGACATTCAGGTGCTAGTTGGGGCTAATAAACAATTTAAGTGCTTACTCAGAGAGCTGATAAACATGGGGGTAATGGCTAGTCTTGGGGCTGTTAAATCACTGGGATACTAATTAGGGTTGATAAACTACTTGACAGGCTAAGACACCCAAGAATTAATTGAAATTTATGATAAACCACTAAGTGGCTAGTATTGGGGTTAATAAACCACTTAGTGACTTTCTTAATAAGTTGATAAATCTCTTGGTAGTAGACTCTTTACCCCTATAATACTATTCTAACTGATAAGCATTCCTGATAACATACATATTCTTTCTCCTATAACTAAGTTGAAACACACTGAACCTTGGATGAACCCTTGTGATTGATTATTATGTTGAATAGAGAGTCATTGTGGTGTTACCGCTTAGGGTTGTTGAGAAACCACCTAAGAAATGGACTCTGTTGCTTACCATTTATTGACTGGTTATTGGTGAGAGTGCTCCTGAGCAATTACCTCCTCAAGCTTTGAATCTGGCTCAGGGGTAGTCAACTGCAAGAAAGATTGTAGTGTAGCTAGCCTATGGTTGGGTGGAGAGTTGAAGTCCCTCCCCCAATTTCCAATCATTGAGTTATACAAATAATTCTTTAGTTGCATTATGAATATTGAATGATATTGTTATGGGTTATAATGGTGAATTATCGGTATTGCATATTGAGGAATGGTGTTATTATTGGTTGCCTTTAATGATATTCATGTGTGATTGTTCTCATACTTTGAGAGGGATATGCATATCCCTGTAATTGCTCATAATCTCATGAATGCAGGGTTACTTGCCTCGTATGTATGGTTAATTATTGAGTTTAGCTAATTATCATTGTGTGTGATTTCTATTGTTGTTATGCCATGAATATTAAGGACACACACTTTCTATTGTTGTTATGCCATGAATATTGTGGATACACACATTTTCTATTGTTATTATGCCATGGATATTATGGGCACACACACACAAACACATATTGGTGGAAGTTTGTGGCTAATGTGTATGTGGCACTCTATATCATTGAATCTGATAATGCTTGTTGTTAGGCATGTTGATGGTTTCACTCCCTTTCTTTCATTATGCTTTTTGCTTAGAATGTTGGCGAGTGAATGTAGGATTTATCCCTATTTTTTTTTTATAGGTAGTTCATAGGTGGCCGCTACATCCATGAAAAATCTGGGTAGATCGATCCCGCAGGGAATCTTTTAAAGCCCTTCGGCCAAACTAGCAGGGCCTAACCCCAAGGGCGTCGAGGAGAAATGACCCTGTAACCTCCCTATCGGCAAGGTACTTAACAACGGGGACTCGACCAATTGAGCTAATCCTTGGGGTTAGGATTTATCCCTATTATAGTAATGGTGCAAAGCATTTCTTGTCACATGGAATGGCTTCATAAGCTATTGGAGTTCTTAAGACTCTAATCCTAATTGTCTCTTAACAACAGGATTGTGGATGGGATGGATGAATTTTGTTAAGAATTGTGATAGATTTGAAGCCACGAAGGTTGAGAAATGTTTGTTTATTACCAGATATATCTACATCTTGAGGAACAAAGATGTTCCTCCACAGGACAAGAACTTTGGCATCATGGACAAGGTCGTGAATTAATGGGAGCGGAAAACGGGAAAAGTTCCTATAATATGTTGTGGACATTCATGTCGCAGCCCACCAAGGATGCTAAGAGGGGAGAAGTGAGTGTGATTGACAGGATGTGCAAGACAAGAAAATTCCCATCACTTACCATCAAAATGTTTCATTGCGCCGTGGAGGAAAGACGATGGTTCAACAAGACACTATAGAATTGGGTGATGTGGAGGTTAAGCTAACGTGACATTAAATGGTTGGAGGTGGTTTGTGGTGACACCTGACATGGAGTGCTACATGGTGCTGACAAGGTATCACACAAGGCTAGGAACCACGTCACCGTGGAGCTCAGGTTTGCAAAGGTATTTGGTAATGCATTACTACCATGGGACACAAAGGAAACAAAAGCTATGGGACAAGAATTGTCATCGTCATTTAATAAGAAATTATGTGGCACATAACAAAGGTTAGAATGGGGTGTCATTCTGAAGAAATAATGTGGGGCATGATGGTGCTATGATGTGGCGAGTGCCACAATGGACTTCACATAAGGAGTTAGTGCCAGTTGGGTGCATGCGGTGAATCCTTACGATTTGGAAAGAGGCCCAAAATTTTGTTGGGCATAACTTCTAACTCAAAGGTTAGATTGAGGAAAAGTTTATATAACAAATAATCTCTCAATGAGTTGAATGCAATTGTGTTATCCAAAGTGAGTTCCACACGTTTTGGGTGAGAAGAAATTTGTAACCCCATCTTCAAAATGAAACCATGGAGGTTGGGTTAATTGAAAATAGCACCTCCCACTAGGCTTGGGAAGTCCAAGGGGGTGGGGGGTGCATTACAATTCATAACATTGTTGGTCTTGTAGCTAATATGATATGCACATTATCAATGGAGTACAAAAAACACGTCAAGCAATCCAAGCCAAGACAACCAGTAATGCCAATCCTAGAACAATGGATCCCTTAGGGCTAATTTGACAGGGATATCCAATCCCACCTTCCATATTGTGGGATCGGGTATATTTTGCAATTTCCCAACTCCCATAATTATTAGATAAGATATGTTGGAGGTTGTGGCTCCATTATGAAATCTCAAATTGCATCTCTTTGGAATCTTTTGTTTCGAGCATTAAAAATTGGGATAGTCAAACTACAAGTTCTGGGTGACTCAAAATTAGTCATTGATCGGGCAAACAACAAGGTCCATATTCAAAATCTTAGGTTGCATCTCATACTTAGAGAGATAAGGGACCTAATATAGAGATTTAAATGGTCTTCATTTTCACAAGTCTATATGGAATTAAATGTCTACACAGATGAGCTTTCAAAAGAAGTTGATCTTACTCTACATACAAAATCTTTCATCATAAATGAATTTTGTGAGGACAGTTTTCGCTAGAGCATGGCCTTTTTTCTTTAATTTCTTCATATATCTAAACTTTTTTGTAATCTTTTTATATTTTTTTGTGAAGAGTGAACTGTAAAAAGTTTTTTTGAAGAAACAAAAAAACATAATGTAGATCAAGGAGAAAAACCAAAATCCCTAAAGGGATTTATTTGAAAACCAGAAGGAAAACGTTTTGCAAGGAAAAGACAGAAGAAAAAAAAACACCAAACCTTACTACAATTTCTTTTGTAGTAGTTCATATGGCTCATCCTAATGATAAGCAAATAACCCTTGTGTGGAGAGATATATGTATATTTTCCTAGGATCAACATTCATCAAAAGATCAATTGGAACTACATCATTGAGAAAAGGATAAATAAAGGGTTGAAAACTAATTATGACCTTGAAAACATTTGTAAAATAGTGGACTTTTGACTAAGGAATAAGGAATTACTCATCTTTTGTACTTTCGTCACTCCTACTATCTTGTATGGATGTGAAGCTTGAGGACGTTGTGTCTCTAAATAATCACGGAGAAAGATGGAGTAAATCTAAAAGAATTTTATAACTTATTATCTCAAAAGTAAAGGAAGTACACTCTCCCATATCCTCCTCATAGAAGTTAGTCTTTCCCTCGCTAAGATTATCTCTATGATTAGGTACTTAATGTACAATAACAAGATAAGCAACACGGATGACAAGAAACTCCCCAAACTTGCTTAGCCGAAACCAGTAGTGGCTTAAGCAGGGATGTCATTAGGATGTCAAGTCTTGGCTAAATCAAGGAATAAACGAAGAAGTCATTTGCAAAATACCAATAATATTAAAACATTTATAGCATATAAATTAAGCAAAATTTGTGGTGCGATAAAAAAATTAGAGGATAAAATAAAATTAAAATACCATATGTAGTTAGACAACACAAATCTACAAGATTAAAAGCATCCATATGTTTTAACTGTGATAAAGAAGAAAATAAACATCACTAAAATAAGAACAAGTTCAAACAAGTTGCATAGTGAAAATGAGCATTAGACAAGCCATAGGACAAAAGAATTTGTCATCTATGTGACATGAGGAGAGTTGAAGATGAAAGTGGTTTCTCTTGTATTGTTCCATGTATACACAAATTTGACCACAATCCCAAAATATTTGTCACAATATTGACCTTCACAACCTTCTAAGTCATCAAAATTATGTTGATCTTGGAATGCTTATCTCGAAGCTTTCAAAGTACATAATAAAATTCTAAGGAAATCCAAGTAATCCCTTGCATTTCTTAAGGTTTGATAGACCAAATAAGTTGTAAATAGATGTTAATCATCATGGCCACCATCATCATAATAATGGATAAAAAATATGTTTAGAATTGCATTTGTTAACCCTCATTTTAGAAGTTTGTCACAACAAAACGAGACTATGTAATATTTCCTTAAGTTGTAGAGTTTACCTCTCTACGTGATTTTGTAAGATTCATTGGTAGATTGCCTTCTTATTTCGAAAAAAAACAGCCATACAAGGCAATAAAACCAATCAAGAAAGGAGATACCATTCAAAGGACAAAATTTGAAAAAAAGAGGCTATAATAAGAGAAGAAGATTAAATAATAATTAATAAGAAATTTGAATTTCCTCACTTGAGATTATTGAGCATAGATTAGGAGACCTTATCCCTTTAATGAGATATGTAATGGAAATTGCCTTTTTGCAGTAAATTATTAGCATTATGAGTTTGTATCTCCTTCTTAATCGAATGAGCATGGTTTCATGGTTTCTAATAAATGTCAATTAATTTACTAATCATATAGCAATAACTTCCAATATTATTACTACCAGCATAACTAGTTGAACAACATCAAATTTTATGATTGGTCCTTAATTTGAACATGGTGAATGCAACAATCACCACTACCCAAAATTTAAGCTCATTTTCATCCCATAAATGTCAAATCATCTACTAATCATATGGCAATACCTTTATTGTTATTACCAATGTACGAAATTCCACACCATCAAATTTTGAGTCTAATTTAAACATGGCAAGTTCAAAAAGCACCACAACCTAAAGGTTAAGCTCATTTCATTATTATTTCACATATAAAGACCTTTTAGAGCAAAAGACAAATATAGAGGTTAAGTTACAGGGCAATTTTTAAAAATATTTTGTTTGGAAAGGGCATTAGAGAGAGTGTCGTGGAAAAAAATGTCTTATGGTATGACTTTTTATATTTGTTTATGGCAAGTTATATTGTAATTATTTTATAGTCAAAATATTTTGACTTTCAATTAGTTTTGAAAATTTTAAAAAGATTTTATAAAGT
>APFE031719098.1:34526-61979 GCA_000404065.3 Pinus taeda | reverse complement strand
ACCATCCATCTTAGATTCTGTTCCTTTTTGTGTAAGGGACAGTTGTTGCACTTGGTCATGTAATTTTGATATATCATGTTGCATTTCTTCCTCTTCTTCAGGAGTCATGCTAGAGCTTTCAGGTTCCTTACTAGGTGTTTGCATTTTCTTTCCTTGGGGCATCAGTTACCGATAATAATGCTCTACTATGCCCTTTGAATTCCTTCAAAATAAAATTTCAAACCAAGCTTAAGAAAAAATTTAAGAAAATCTAACACCTTTTTTCACTTTGTAGGAGCTCGATATTGCCTCTGCTGTATCTCTGTACTTTCCGATCATCTAGTTCTGAATTTGTGACCTGTAGTAGCCCTCTATGTCCTTTTTCTAATGCCACAAGTCTGACCCAAATTGGATTCTCCAAGGAAGAGTTATGTGAAATCTCCCACACTGACTTGATTATAGACTAGTTCAGTAGTGCGAACTTGTACGACGTGCCACGAGTCGCTGTTTCGACTTTTGGATCTGAAAAATGCATACAAGAAACTACAGTCCGTCCTCTTTTTATAGATTCTTACGAAATTTCAATCCGATCCCCAGAGAGAAAGTTATGATGAGTTTCCACAGGTCACCTGTTTAAAATGTAATTCAGGAGTCTGCAAAAAGACCAACTTCCTCAGATCATATCTCCGCAAATATAACGCGAAACGCTTTGAAATTAGGACCCAAGATTCAGAGCGATTTCTTCTCAAATGGGTTATTTTTGCGAATTCTGAAATAATACAGAAAAAAAAGTTATAGCGAAAATGCCACGATGACCTGTTTGGAGCAGCAAAACCCTAGAATCCAAAGCTCTGATACCAAATGTTATGAAACCAACTCAAGAAAAGATAAAAAAGATAGATCAACGCCTTAGAATTCAGCCTCTTCGAGGGGGAAACCTCCTTTACATTACATAAATGAACAATTCTTGGATGATTCAAATGACAAAAACCTCATTTCTATATATAGTAGTTCTAAGGAGTCACCATATAATCTAGCCGACCTAACAATAATAATATAAAGCCACAAAAATAACAATAGAGGGATTCTATGGGGCACAGTAATAATAATATGGGGGCAATAGGGGCACAACAATATTAATAAGGGGTATAACTACAATAGTAATCGGGTAATCACTAGTATTATAGGGACCCAACAAAGGCCAAGTCTTCCTTCAAGTTTTAAAGTCAAAAGAGCATGAAATATGGGCTCTGCTTTCAAGACATGTGCTAATGATAATGTCTAACTTTAAGGAATTTTATGGAAAAGAGGTTGAGCCATTCTTTAAGATTAAATTTCAAAGTTATGTATAGATTTGGAAGTTGGATAACTGTTAAAGGATTGATGACATATGTGTTAAAAGTATTTGCATTTACTAATGATTTGAATATTTGGAGTTAAGCCTAGTGTTTGTTTCTGCGTCAATGAAAAGGGAAAATTCTTGGACCAAGGTCAACCATGGCTAAATCACTGATAAGTTTCATCATATGTATAAAGAGCAGATCAATTCTAGGTTTTTGACATAGGGTTTGTAAACCCTAGCGAACAAAAGGGACTCAGACAAGAAAGCCCTAAGATTTATGAACAAAACCCTAGGTTTGGAGGTTTTTGCTGAAAGAAGGTACCCAAGCTTTTGCAAGAATGTAATGGCATCAAAATTATGACGTGGATGAAGTTGATCGCAGATAGATGCAAGAAGTCAAAAAATTAATAGGGAGTTGACATTCTTCTCAAAAGATAAGTATTCTATATCTCTCTTATTTGATTATCATTATTGTTGTTATTTCACTATGAGTTAGTCTCTTGTCTTTGAATTCTTTGCTTGGTTGTAATTGTTCTTCCATGGCCTGCTAGTGAGGATTGTAAGTACGTGTTGAAAATTCTCTCACGCAAGATGGAATAAATGGAAGATCAAAGTGAAGCATGTGACACAAATATTTTCCCATAATCATGGTTTATGTTGAGATATATTGTATTAGATAAGACCCATGTTCAGAGGGAGCAAGCTATTTGATGCATGCCTTGATTGTGCCAAAGAGAAGTCAAGATCTAACATGCAATAAATGGTGACATGGAAGCAAGATTTGAGAAGGTTCTCCCAAAAAGAGGGATAGGATCATATCAAGACGTTTTCCTCAGTTGTAAGAGTTTCCTCCAGGTTTTGAAGAGCATGAAAATAAGCCTTATGATTAAAAAGGACTTTATACTTTGGGCTTGGTTGAATGAAAAAATTATGATCCTATATGATTTTTCTCTGTGAAGTTGAAGGACTCGTGTTATATTAAGCATCTTTGGAGAGAGTATTTCCTCCAACATCAAAAAACCTTATTATGACCTTAAAGAAAGTTGACCTCAAATCTCTGGATAATGGGCTGCCAGTGTAAGAAGAAGTACTCAGTGAGTTGAAAGCATCAGTTATGATGGATCATGTAAAGCTACAAAGAGTTCATGAAGATATTGCTTCAGTTTGGGCTTAGTTATAATTTCTTGGATGAACATGAAGCAATATGGCAGAGGCCGAGTATATTGTTGTTGATTTAGAAGAAGTATAGCTTCAAAGGCTACTTGCAAGTTTTGATCAAGTGCAGATGACAACCATGATGACAGGCATGGTGCAAAAGGGAGCAATGAAACTCAAATATATTTCCATTGATGAGCAGATAATCGATATGTTGTTGAATCCTCTTTCTAAATTGAAGTTTATGTACTTTCGGGACAAGCTTAGTCTTGTGGAGAATTCCCCTTGCATTGAGAGGGAGTAATGATTGCATCATGGATGTGGTTTCTCCCTGTTTCATGTACTTTTACCAGAATTAGGGATGTTATCCTTGTGTCAAGTACATTGACCGAAATTAGGGGGAATGGCTTGATAGATTAGATAACATCATGGATAGACATTCTTCCTATATCATGTACTCTGATCGGAATTAGGGATGTTATCCCTGTAATAAGTACATTGATAGGAATTAGGAAGAATGGTCCAGTGGACAAACATTCTCCCTTTGTCAAGTACTTTGATCGAAATTAGAGATGTTGTCCCTGTGTCAAGTATTGTGACTGGAATAAGGGAGAATGGTCTAGTAGAGGACTGTCATTCTCTTAGTTTCATTGTATAATGACTTGATTAGGGATGATTTCCTTGTGTCACTTTAACCTGGATTAGGGAGAATACTCCTAGAGGTTGTAGCCTCCTAGCATCATGCTCTAATCTCTTTCTAGAGTGAGGTTGTTTTGGTATCATGATTTGATCTCTGTCTAGAGTGAGAATGTTTGTTGAGGCCTCTTGATGGATGCCAAATGATGCACATGTGCCATACATCAGGGGCACATACTAGGTTATGGTAATGTGGTTGATGTTGGTGATTATGATATTGATGATGATGCTTATCTTAATCTTATGTACCATGTGTCACTATTGTTGACCTGATTATGGTAACATGTTTTACCATTTGTCACAATTGTTGACCTGCTTATGGTGCTTGGATTTAATATAACATTTTCTTCGAGAAAATTTGTCAACATGAGAACATCTAGATAGTCATTATGAATACCTCCGTAGTAAAGAGGGAGTGTTGATTTTGTAACAATGATCAGTCTTCATAATGTATTTGTAAAGGATATTTTTAAATGTTAAGGGTCAAAAGAAAAAATAGTTTGTGTCTCATTGTGGTGCCAAATAGTTATGTTAGCCTCCTCCTAATCAAGTCGACTCCTTCACTTGCTTACGTCAGCCCCAGCAAAAGACATGTCTATTCAACCTCCAAGAAAACTATATATAGACCATCATTTCGTCCCTCTCCAAGCAAGAAAATTTTGTATCTTCTGTGGTATTTTTTGAATGGTCTAAGGCAAGCATTTCGCCTATTTTATGGCAGATCACATTAGTGTTCTATGGTAGCTTGCATAATTGTTTTGTTGCAACTCACATGCTTTTTATGTGGTAGCTTACATAAGTTTTCTGTGGCAGCTCACATTAGCTCCGAGGCAACTCACATGAGTGTTATGTCACAACTTGCTTGAGTTCTAAGACAATTCGCACCACTGTTTTGAGGCAACAAGAAATTTATATCTTCAAGGAAATATATAGTACATGATTGAGGGAACTAAGAAGAGAAAAGTCTGAGATCTAAGACAATAAATGAAGTACTAGTAGAGCAACATTTTTTAGTCAGGAACATATATGTTTTTGGGCCAAATTAACTTGAATAGGAGGATGGACCATGGACTAGGTTTGACTTAGTTGTTGACTTAGATGTGTCTATATTTAATTGAATAATTCTCTATTGAAAAATGTTGTTGGGTTTTTCCCCATGAGGGTTTTCCCAAGATAAATCTCTTGCGTTCTTGTGCATCTATCTCCTTATGTTCTATTAAATATATGGTTTATGTCTTCTATGTAATTATTGAATGATGGAATTAATAAATAAGAATGAGAAAAGACAAAATACTAAAAAATAATTATCAGTAAAGAGGACCATGTAAAAATCAACAACAAGAACATAAATAACATTCACCAAGCCTATACCAAGTGGTGAGGATTAATAATGTTAGTGTTTCCCACCTCACTTCAAATCTTGATGCATGATGGCGGGATTTAAAAAAAACTAGGGCTTACAGTGGCATCCAAAAGGTTGCAAACCCATCTCTTGCAGGTGAGACTCTATCTAATTATTGAATTCTCCAATCTAATTGAAACAAAAAACACAGACCCACACACAGAAAACAAAGAAAGAGAAAGACATAATAACTTTTGTCTATAACTTAGGATTTAATTAGGCTTTCTACATCTAATTGTATAAACTACAATTTCCCATTGTCTTTTGTTTTACTTATCAGTTATAACTAGCTTCTTCGAAGAATCCAATTTTGCAAAGGATTCTATTCTCAGGTATGAAAGTGTCTTCATTGATTTGTTATGCCTCTTCCTTTTTTATTTGGGCCTTTTCATTCCGATCATATTTCTTTCTATAATTTTTTAATATGTGATAATACTACATTTTGAATCAATGACACCACAATATCAACTTAAGAAGGCATTTGTAAGTTGAAAACTAGCGATGAATCTCTATGGGGAGAGTTATGGCTATGCACATTACTATAAGAGAAAACAACCACATTATATATATATATATATATATAGTATTATATATGTATATATATATATATATATATATATATATAATATTATAATAGGACATTTATGAAAATTAAACAATTAGACAAACGCGCAATGCATTGCTACCAGGGGATCATGCATATGGTCATTGGTGATCCCTCTATCCTAGTGAAATTTCATGATATGAGTTGGATCAAGTGATAGTTTCCTAATTTCATTGATATCATCATTGAATAAGTGCTCTACAACTTTCTTTATATTCTCTAAATATGAGTAGATATTGAAAATCATTAAAAAAAAAATCAATCAAAGAAACTATCTTTTCACATTTTCAAAATTGTGATTTGTGAATACTCTTAACATACAAATATTAACCAAAGATACCATCTAAACATTATAAATGACTAATAAAATAAACATTATAAACGACTAATAAAAAATAAGTAATGTTGCAAAATTCTTTAGTTTTTCCATTTGTTTGAGTTTTCACGAACTTTTCAAGAAGTGGATTTTCCTTTCTTTATCAATCTTGTCAAATTTGTAAATTGGTGACCCCCAACAATATCATGTTGCAAAACTACAATATAAATAGTGTAAATAGTTTAAATATGAATGTCCTATCATCACATGAATGGAGTTTTATTTTGTTAGTTCTATTTTAAAAAAAATTGTGCACATTATTCCTTTTCACTTTGTTATATTGTAATCACTCTAAATTTACAACCTCTAAAAGAGGCATTAAACATCTATGATATGAGTGCTGATAAAAAGAGAAAATACCCTTACAAATATATTTATTTACCTTTTAAAAGAGCTTGATATGATCTCTGGTCTTGGTGATTGACCTTTATGTTTGATTGAAATGCTAAAAGTGAAAATAAAGCTATATTATGTGATTACAATGCATTAGTGTGTTGGTCGAACAATGAAAGAGCATACTTACACCACATCTAAACAAGCTAATAATGATATTGAGTTGTAAAATTGTCCCATCACAAATTGCTAGCAAAACTCCTTATTGCGAGTCAATTTCTACACTTAGGAATACAAATTCTCCTTTGTCATGATTTATTGGATTCATTATCCAATGAGAATAGAAGGCTTCTCTCATTGATGAATTAACTATGGTACATGAATTTCTAGAATTGAGAACTAGGGAATGAGTGTCTAAAGTGACTAGAGCACACTCCTAATTTATTTCAGTGGAGAGATTAGGGGTTGTGGACACACACACATCTTAAGGAAATTTCTCAAAGTTTCCCCTCATTCTTAATGATTCTCATTCTCTTTCTCAAAGTTTCCCCTCATTCTCAAAGTTTATAATGATACCCAAAGTAAATCCTAGATTCTTTAAGGCACTAGGTTGGATCAACAACACTAAATAATGTTACAATAATATACTCATTAGAAACTCAACATGTTACTTATAGGAATAGCTAAGTCACTTGGTTCATGTTTATATTTGAGTTTCAACGAATTTAAAGTTCTATATTATATATATATATACTATTATATATATATATATATATATAAAAAACAAAGGAATAAAAATCAAAATAATTTTTAATATACATATGCTTCTTTGTATATTTAACTTCTAATTTTTATTAAAATATTAAAGTTTAACTATAAACATTTATTGTAGGCGCTTTACAACCTAGTATAAGGGTAGAGTGTGACGTGTAGGTGTTAGATGTAAGTATTTTTTAAATTCATTTTAGGTGTTAGATGTAAGTATTTTTTAAATTCATTTTTTAATTGTAATTTTGTTTTTATTAATAAATTACGAACAATTTTTTTAGATAAAAGAAAATCATAATATGCATATCACATTAAAATGTATAACATATAAGTAGTAATTATAAATTAACACCCATTTTACCATATAAATTAAAATAATAATTTGTAACCATGTTTAAATTTAATTAATAAGCGCATAAAAATTTATTATTTACAATGTAACAAGATTCTTAACCATGATTATTCACCACCATTTTACCATGGATATTATTAACTTCTAAATCTGAGTTCTTACATTACCACTCACCAATACCATGGCTTATCAATACCACATACTCAAAAACCATAACTCATTTCAAAACAAAAAAACTACAAATATTTTATTTTACAACACATTTTAAATTAAAACTTAATACTTACAATAAACATACAATATAACAAGATTCTTAACCATGAATATTCAACCCCATATTACCATGGTTATTATTGACTTAATAAATAGACTTTGTTACAATACCATATGCCAATGTCATGTCTTATCAATACCATTGACTCAAAAACCATAACTCATTTCAAAATCAAAATATTATAAATATTTTATTCTTATTCTTATTTTATTTAATAACATTTTTAAAATTAAAGCTAAAAGAAAAAAGCTATGGGGAAATGTTATAGTGGTGTAAATGTTTGTAAATAGTTACATGTGAAACAAATTAAAAATCAATAAGAGTTATCTTTAAGTGCAACCTTTTCAAGTTTGCAGTGAATTTATGGCCAAAATCCGGCGGAAACACTGTGGTGAAATCATGATTTGTGTTGTTTAAACTGATTTATTGACTACATATATGGATTCAACAACCCGAAAAACCTCGTGGCGCTTCAATTATGCAGAGTTCACGCATCAAGCTTGTGATTTCAATGAATCATTGCCAGATTATAGACAAATTAGATAAGTGGTACTTCAATTATGCAGAGTTCACCCATCAAACTTGTGATTTCAATGAATCCTTGCCAGATTCTATACAAATTAGATCAGCAAAAAGAACTGAAAACTTTTTAAAAAGTCTCAATTAAATTACAACTTGTTAATAAAAGGTTAAAAGTATTTGCCTAATTGCCTAGAAAAGTCAGTTTGTAAAGATGTTCTGGTCAAAATAAAATAAAATAAAAATAATAAATGGTAAGATTAATATATATTAAACTTATAATTATAGTTATAGTTATATTAAAACTATAAGTTATAATTAAATTGTAAATTACAATTATAATTAATTATAACTAATAATAAACTAGTCTAGATCCGTCTTAAATTTGGATCTACCAAGTGCCCAGAGGGATCAAATCTCTTAGGATGCAAACCTCTTTTAGAGTGAAAGGATCTCTCTTGGCGCTTGGTAGATCTAGAGTTAAGATGGATCTAGGGTAGTAGGAATTTATAAATAGAATTTATATAATTTATAAAGTTGAACAATTTTAACGAAATAGAAATGAAAAATATATTAAAAAAACAACTCATGTTATATGTCAATTAACGATAATAATAAATCATTTATAAGTTGTGGCAGCTCATCTTTATTCCTATTGAGTTGTTCAACTTCTACTAAGACACTTTTCACAATCCCACAAAGTTAACTTAATGTGTCTCAGTATCTCCTTGTGCTCATAGTTTGTCACTCATAGAGAGCATCCCCATTATGAAATGAAATGAAACGGTATTTTAACGTCCATGAGACTAAAAATAGTCTATGGGACCATTGGTTCCCTGCTTTTTGCCATTTGCAATTCAATCATTTTCTTATTCAAATTGATGATGAGTTGGTCCAACCTTCCAACAATCTCCTCGTTGAAAAGACAATGCCAAGAAAACGATGCTAACATATTCTCATTACTTTATCTAATGTCTTTGAACGCCTTGTTGATTTGTGGTAGCATTGGATGTGCTCTAGCCACTAAATTTGGTGGAGAGGCTAAGGCACACGAGATCTCCAATACCCATAAAGGGTTTGGGAAGATTCTAAACAGTTTGGGAGATATTAAAATAATTAATATTTTTTAATGGAGTCCCTAAGTCTAAACTTAAGGAAATTAAAATATTAATGTGAATTAATATGAAACTGTGTTAGAATGGTCCAAAAGTCATGGATCAAGCCAAATCTAATCTTAGTCGTTGATTAGGGACTTAATCTCGGCCGTTAATTTGTCAACGAGAAAAGAAAAGAATAAGATGAGGATTGAGGGTCACTTGGAGAACACACCACGAAATCAAGATTTGAATTTTTGGGGCTGGTGTGCTGAGAAAGTTGAGAGAGTGATCTGGAGTTGCAGCTGAGGGGCAGTGAATACAGAAGCAAATATGGAGAGATAGTGTTGGGAGGATCAATGCAACCGCTGGGAAAGTTGATGCTGAGGGCATAAGCCAGAACTACTGGGAAAGCTGACGCAGAGAGCAGAAATTGGAACTGTCGAGAACAACTGGAACTGCTAGGAAAGTTGACGCAGAGGACAAAAGCTGAAACTATCAGAAACCACTGGAACTGACGGGAAAGCTGACATAAAGGGCAGAAGCTAGAACTACCGGGAACAACTGGAACTGCTGGGAAAGCTAACGCAAAGGGCAGAAGAGGCTGACACTGGGGTTTTTCGTGGGGAAGATTGGAGTTGAGGAGCTACCGTAGTGTTTATCTGGGGTTTCAGCCAGAGCATCTATCTCTAAAGGAGAGGTACTACTGCCGATATTTTTCTCTATTGGGTGAGCCGAATTTGGCATCCAGATTGTATTTTGAAATTGTTTAATAAATCAAACCCTCAGATAGCTGCACGGGTTTTCCCGCATTGGGATTTTCCGAGGACATTAGTCCAAAAATAACGGTGTCATTTGTGTGCTTGTTTTTGTTTCCTTTGGTTGACGACATGTAATATGTTGAGCATGTACTTGTGTTTATTTTCAGTATTTACATGGTAAATAACTTGTTAATTAATCATAACAAGTAGGAAGGAATAAATCAGAAAGTACATGGAGGGTTTCTAACTGTTATACTTAGAAACTTCAACATGGTATTAGAGCATGGTTGCAGATCACAAGAGAACTGAGGACATCAATGGAGCAAAGAAGCAGTAGCAGAAAACAGTAGTCCCGAGTTACAAAAGTTGTTCCTAGTAGGAAAACAACAAGGAAGGGGTGATGTAGTGCCTGCATCATCAAGTTCGGCCAAGAAGAGGCTGCACAAAGGCTGAGGGAGGCAAAGATAGGCTCACGCAAAGGCTAGGAGGGTTGACGCAATTGGCTTAGGGAGCTAGTTTGTCGGTGTTGGGACTACGTAGAGCCTAAGAGGTCTCACCTTCAGGTTGTTGGGGTTTAGGAGGTTGTGGGTAAGTTGCAGAGTGTAGCTGGTGGGGTATTGTTGTCAAAACAATACCTAACAGTGCAAGGCCAAGGAGGAGGGAGTTGCTACAGAGGGTTTCTAGCCGAGAAATTTGGATCAGTGGTACAGTTGCACAGACGATCAGAGTAGGGGGCATCTCGACATCGACAGAAGGATTTCTAGGAGGGAAATTGAGGCTCAGAGGGAGTCACATTGAAAAGATCCAGGAGGGAAGTAGAAGAGAAGCAAAATGACACTACACGGAGTAAGAGACCAAGACAGACTAGACGGAGCCTCAAACTTTGTAGTCTGGAAGGACAAAGTCTTATCCATACTTGACAGAAATCGTGTCAAGCACTTTGCCTTCAAGACGATAGCAGTCCCAGTTGACCCAGCTAATAATCACAGGTATGGGGAAGCAATGGCAAGGGCCAAGAGTATCATTCTTGATGGGGTTAAGGATCATATAGTACCACATATTGGTGAGAAGAATACGACACGAGAGATGTGGGAGGCACTGACCAAGTTGTATCAGCATACTTCCGTGCAGAGGAAGATGCTCCTAGAAAATCAGCTGTGGTCATACCAGATGCAGAAGAGGGACACCTTCCTCAGTTGATTGAAGGAGATCCAAGATCAGCTGACTTCCATAGGGGCCACACCAGATCCAGAGTTAATGGTGAGAACAACCTTGAATGCAGTCTCAAAAGACTGGGGTTTGTTTATCCAAAGCATACTGGGCAGGGAGACCCTTCTAGATTGGGAGAAAATGTGGGCGGCTCTTTGCTAGGAAGAGATTAGGAGGGTGACCAAGACGGGAAGCAGCAGCAAGGGGATCATAATAAAAAAGGAGGAGGAGGTGGATGTTGCCCTAGCATCTGAGGATAAGCAAGAAAAGTGGAAAAAGAAGGACCTCTCCAAGGTCAAATGCTTTCGCTGTGGGGAGTTGGGTCATTATGCGACCCAATGTCCGAGGAAGAAGAGAAAGGGAGAGGCTTCCGAGACCAAGGCAGCGCCAGCAAGGGCAAAGAAGGAAGTGGAGACAAACGATGCCTGTGCCATGAGTGCACACACACCACTTGAGCCAAAGTGGGGAGACATCGCGCTGTAGTTAGGAGGACTACAAAAGATGAGAGGCAGGATTCTCGAGGTACCCAACCTCTTGGATTATACCTCACTACGGGAGCCCCAAAGAGGAGTAGCAGGACTAGCAGATGTCAGTAGAGACAGACGAGGATGGAGCAGTAGAGAGAGTTACAATGCAGGATTCCCAGTACAGTGCAAGGCTAGCAGGTTGCAACAGTGCGAGAGGCACAGGAGTGTTGTACCAGTGCAGGATGGCATAGAGAGGTGTGCAACGATGCGAGATGTAGGGAGTTGTTTCAGCAGTGCAGAGGTCAAAGAGGGAGCACTTGTCAGCAACAGAGGGAGCTTCAACATCGAGAGTGTCTCTAGCCTGACAGAGATGTCAGTTACTTACTTCTCAGTGATTAGTTGAAGTGCAGCAGTTAGTAGTGGTGGTACTATGGGCAGCACGATGCAGCATGATGAGAGGGGATGCAGTGCAGATGTAGCAGTGGCAGTGGCAGGGCCATGGGCAGAAACATAGATGTAGAGGGAGCTGTCATACATATGCACTAGTGACAGAGCCATGGGTGGCAGTATGGGATGCAGCAGTACAGATTATGGGCAGCAGACCTAGCATCAGGGATCGATGCCAGATGATCAGAGTAATACTTAATGAGGAGTATTGCCAGAGCACAATCCTCACTAAGAGGGAGTGTTGCTTTAGGATAGCATCGGATGTGCTCTAACCACGAAATTTGGTGGAGAGGCTGAGGCACATAAGATCTCCAATACCCAGAAAGAGTTTTGGAAGATTCTAAACAGTTGGGAGATTTTAAAATAATTAATATTTTTAATGGAGTCCCTAAGTTTTCTGGGCAAATTCTAAGCAGTTTGGGAGATATTAAAATAATTCATATTTTTAATGGAGTCCCTAAGTCTAAACTTAGCGAAATTAAAATATCAATGTGAATTAATCTAAAACTGTGTTAGAATGGTCCAAAAGTCATGGATCAAGCCAGATCTAATCTTATTCGTTGATTAGGGACTTAATCTCAACCATTGATTTGTCAACGAGAAAAGTATAAGAGGAGGCTTGGGGGTCACTTGGAGAACACATCAAAAGATCAAGATTTCGATTTTCTGGGGCCGGGTTTGTTGAGAAAGTTGAGAGAGTGATCTGGAGTTGCAGCTGAGGGGCAGTGAATACAGGAAGTAGAGAGGCAAAGATAGTGTTGGGATGATCACCGCAACAACCGGGAATGCTGACGCAAAGGACAGAAGCCAGAACTGCCAGGAACAACCGGAACTACCAGGAACTATCAGATTTAAGAGGAAAGCTGATGTAGAGGGCAGAAGCCAAAATTGTCGGGAACGACCGGAACTGCCTAGAAAGTTGACGCAGAGGGCAGAATCCAGAACTGTCGGGAACATCCGGAACTACCAGAAACTACCAGAACTATCGGGAAAGCTGATGTAGAGGGCAGAAGCTGGAACTATCGGGCACTGTCGGAACTGCCGGGAAAGCTGACGCAGAGGGCAAAAGAGGCTGACACAGTTCCTAGAGGCTGACACTGGGAATTTTCGTGGGGCAGATTGGAGCTGAGGAGCTGCCGGAGTGTTTATCCGAGGTTTCAACCGGAGCATCTCTCTTCAAAGGAGAGGTACTACTACCGAGATTTTTCTCTGTTGGGTGAGCCAGATTTGGCACCCAGATTGTATTATGAAATTGCTTAATAAATCAAACCCTCAAATAGTTGCTCTAATTTTCCTGCATTGGGTTTTTCCGGGGACATTAGTCCAAAAATAATGGTGTCATTTCTGTGCTTGTTTTTGTTTCCTTCAATTCATCTGTGACGTGTTGAGCATGTACTTGTGTTTATTTCCAGTATTTACAAGGTAAATAACTTGTTAATTAATCAGAACAAGTAGGAAGGAATAAATCAGAAAGTACATGGAGGGTTTCAACATGCCTCACATTCCAAAATGAAATGATTTTCCGATTCCACTGCCCCAAACGTGTAAAATGTACACACTCGTTCTTCACAAGCTTCTTTAGGCCTTTTTCCACCATCCTATTTCACACCGAAATTGATGCGATTTGGTTCTTAATTGAGCAATAAGAACATTTTCCCTCCACGGAATGCTAGCTTCAATGAACTCTTTTGTTGTAGATCACACATAGGGTTGAATCCCTCAAGGTAGTACTTCTTCTTTCTACCCCAATATTTTCCCCATACCCATTTACGAAACTTCTCCATAACAAAATTCTTTAGCTCCTTGCTATTTGTGGGACAGACATTGAGGTAGATATTCCATTTTTACATCCATGTGTGGTTTTCTCTCATCCATATTTTCTTTCTTTCGCTCATGCCTTCATTGAAGATAACATTAGGCCATCTACCTACCCCCATTTGCTCAATTATTTTTAGATATCTTATGCGTCACACCATAGTAATTGCTTCGATGATAGTTTCTCCTATTTCACTTAACATTATCTCATAAGGTACTGAACTTTTTATTTTGAACTTGCTCATGATCAAGCATTTGTGGATTTTCTCAATTTGTTTCCATTTTGAGATGGGGGTGCTGCTACCCCACAATTCACACCCATATAACATCACTAAACAGACTAGGAGTCCAAAAAGTACTTTAATGATTTTCCAATCCCATAACTCTGCCTCTCTACATCTGTATTGAAGATCATATAATTCTTTGCACCCTCCTAAAATTCTCTTCTTTCAGCAATCCTTCCAATTAAGTTTGTTGTTGAAATCAATCCTGAGGTTCTTGTACTCATTTACTTCAAGAATGTTGCCTTCAAAGAAGAACGTATGCTTGTTCTCATTTATTTTATTAGAGAAAATCATTATCTTGGTCTTGCTAGTATTGACTTTCAGCCCCACTACTCTACAAAAATGTTCAAGGGCATATAGGTGCGTCTACAATCCATGGGCCGATTTAGAAATCAATACAAGATCATCAACATATAAAAGAAGTTTTATCACAAAATCCCCCAACCGAACACCATCTCCACCTTGCAAATTTAGCCATTCTTCTAGTTTATCAATATATAAACCAAAAAGAGTAGGCGATAGAGGGCAACCTTGCTTGACTCCAATGTCACTTCTGAAGATTTCCAATATACCTACTGAGGTTCTAATTTTGACTTTCACATCTTAATAAAGTCTATGGACAACGACTCTATAATGCAAAGGAATTTCAAGTTATTTCATTCTACACAACAACTTACCTTTAGGGATTGTGTCAAATTCCTTTTTTAAGACAACAAAGCAACAAAATACTTCTTTGTCCTCTCAAACCTTTTCAATAATGTGTTTCAACGTAATACCATGATCCACTGTAGAATGCTTTAGCCTAAAACCTGTTTGTCCTTTTGCCCTCTTTTCTTTTACTTTTGCCCACTTACTACTTCTATTTTCTACCATTCTGCCAAAAAGCTTTGCAAACAAAGGATTGATCATAATGGTTCTATAATTGGAAGGTTTATTAATGTCTCCACTTTTAAAAATGGATATTGCCAGGCTAGTTGTCTAGTCTCTTGGGAATCCTTATTGAATGATGGTGTTGAATATTTCCATGATGTGTGGTGCAAGAGTGTTCATTCCCCATTTCAGATACTCTAATTGAAGTTCAACCAAGCCCTTTGCCTTGTTTTCAGTTTCTTAATTCCAATCTCCACCTCCTATAACGTGAAGAGCTTTATAGTTGTGTTGATCCGGGGGGGGGGGAGGCTTCGCCTCTGATTGTTTCTCATAGAGTTGTCTTGCATATTCAAACCATTGATTGGATGTAATATTATTTTCAATTTGCTTCTTCATTGGTTGAAGTTCATGCCAGAAAAGCTTTGGGTTATTTTTGCCTAGATATATTAACTCTTCTCGCCTTGTTTGCATGAACTCATCTTTTTTTTATAAGTATCTTCTTATATAACTTTACATTCATCTTCTCCTTTCCTGCCTTTTTCAAGGTTCTCCTTTCCATTTTCCATTATTCATCAAACCAAGTGTTTATAGGAAAACAATTTGATTATGATTTCCTATTTTTTGCTCTTTTGCACTTCTCAAGTGCACTTTGAATTATATCTGTTAACTCATGACTGTTGAAGCTTTTAAAACCAATTTTCTCCTTCTGAATTAATCTCTCTAACATTATCTTGAAGATAGTACAATTTTCTTCAGTTAAAATAAATTTTCCCCTTGATAGTGATTGCCGAGAGCATTAGGTTTTCCTCACATGCTACCTTTCTTCTAACCATGATAACTTTATATAAATTGGGTTATGCTCTGATTTTAAGTCCCAAATATGCTCTCCAATCTCAACTTCGTCTATCTTTTCTCTCAAGCTTTGTGAACAAATCACATAGTCAATGACACTTGCCCCATTATATGTGTCGCGAGTGAAGTTCCTAGACATTTTCCATCTATTTAGACCATTGCAAATAATTAAGTTGAAAGCACCACACAGTGTAAACAACTCCTCTCCAAAATGATTGTTAACTTTTTCATCTTCTGAACACCTCACCCATTAGGGATTCTCCTCTTTAGTAAGCCAAATAGGATTATGATTCTCTTTGCAACAAAGAATAGTAGCTTGTTGATTTTTTGTTCTAGCATTAAAATCTCCCACTAAAAGGACTTCTCCCTGCCGAGAGTTTGCAACAATATCTTGCTTTAAAGCTGCATATAGATCCTTGCTGTCTAGCCCCTTATTTTTGTAGGTTTTTGAGACTTGAGGGGAAAAATAACATGCTACAATTCTTATGTGATTCTCATTCTTTGATATTTTGAACCATAAATATTGTTTATCTGCATCTTCTTTCATTAATTGTGTTAGGATATTCCGACACATAGGAAATAGTTAAGTATAACTTGGTCTAGTGTATAGTTAGGTAAAGTGTGTTTCTTTAGTATGTATTTTTTGTAACTTACAATCTGACGGTCACGATATGTTCTAGACATGAAGTGATCTGACGGTTCAATTCTCTCCTCGGTATTACCGACACTTGATCTGTGGCTTAACACCCGATTGGTCCATGATCTCTATTTAAAGAGCATGGAGGGTCATTTGTAAGGTGACTGTTCATGAGAGAAGTTTATGTAAATTTTCTTTCTTTTACATTAATAAATTGTCTGAAGTGGCCGTGTTGGCTTAGGCTGTGCATTGTTTCCCTCTTTGAGGGTTTTAACCACGTCAAGAACACTGATGTGCTGATCTGTGATTTGTTTGTGAACGACGTCCTGTGGTGTTCTATCTGAGGAACTTACCTTGTAAATTCCTACATGGTATCAGAACTATTTGAGGGTTGCATTTGTTGGTGATCCAAATCCAAAGCCGGTACAACTACATCCGACTGTCATTTCCTAGATCTACTATTTCTGATCACTTTCGGGCCGAGGGGACTGCTCTATTATGTTAGGAGCATATGTTCCAGTGAGGAACCCCTTTCGTTTTATGCAAAAGGGTTTCTAGCAGCCCTAGCTACATCAATTTTAAGATCTAGAGGTATACAGTCTTTATTTGCAGTTTTAGTTATTTACCTCTCTATTTATTTCGATTTATTTATTTCTCTATTTTTTATAACCAGATCCATACCCTTCATTTTTGCATATGCTCTTTGCCCCACAACTCTGTGCGATATGGGCAAATCAGAAATAGAAATGAAGGATTTTTCTCGTGCGTATGCTATTTTCCGTCCCGTGGTAGTGTGATCTCAAAAAATCAGAAACATTGAGGAAAATATTTAGTTTTCGGCCGTAAGGGTTGGTTTTTTTTTGTCTGTCCGTTTTGGGTTGTGTGGTTTTTTGTTTTGCAAACAAAAAGGGCTTTCTCAGGTAAGCATGCACTCCAAAGCTTCAGTGACTCGAAAAAAAAAAAAAAAACACCCTCATCTTTTCCAAAAATTACTAACCTTTTAAACTAGCTCACTTGGTCGAAAGTTACTTTATGAAAACCCTTTATTTCAAGTTTTTCTTTTTGTTGAGTTACTTTTTCAAAAAATATATGTAACTTATGTTTTAAATTTACTTTATGTAAAAATGTTCTCACCCATTATAACGAGTCACTTATAATTCTAAAGTCACTTTATCTTTTATTTAAGTTACAATTTAGTGGGTAGCTCATAGAGTACCATTGTAAAAGCGACTTTCACTTCAAGCCGTAAGGGTTGGTTTTTTTTTCTCTGTCCGTTTTGGGTTGTGTGGTTTTTTGTTTTGCAACAAAAAGGGCTTTCTCAAGTAAGCATGCACTCCAAAGCTTCAGTGACTTGAAAATAAAAACACCCTCATCTTTTCCAAAAATTACTAACCTTTTAAACTAGCTCACTTGGTTGAAAGTTACTTTATGAAAACCCTTTATTTCAAGTTTTTATTTTTGTTGAGTTACTTTTTCAAAAAATACATGTAACTTATGTTTTAAATTTACTTTATGTAAAAATGTTCTCACCCATTATAATGAGTCACTCATAATTCTAAAGTCACTTTATCTTTTATTTAAGTTACAATTTAGTGGGTAGATCATAGAGTACCATTGTAAAAGCGACTTTCACTTATTTATAAAAATGGGTCACACACACACACACACACACACATATATATATATATATATAAGTGAGCTAATTAAATTGAGTTTGGAAAGGAGGGGATTTTTTTTTTAAATATAACATTATCATTCACTTCCGCACATTCACATACTTCGTAGGCATTTTCAACAACTTTTCTTCAAAAAACCATAACTTCATCTGAAAGCCGTTTTCAGAGCTATTTTTTTGTAATTGGCTTAATTCTTAGAGATCTTTCCGTTGGAACACTTAGTTTCAACATCTACAACTTCATTTTTTGTTAAAATGGAAAGTACATGCCAAGTTATTCTTGACAGCACCAACTACTTCCAATGGGTGTCCTACATAGAGGATTTACTTATAAGTAAAGATCTTTATAGAATAGCCTCAGGCCAAGAGTATAAACCTAAAGATGAAGATAAACAAGCCAAATGAGAAAATAGGCAAGATCAAGCATGTCGGTTGATAGAGATGTCTATTTCTCTAGACCTTAGATTCCATATTGCAGAACTTGATACCCTTGATGAAGCAATGCAACAACTCA
Organism: Pinus taeda; assembly: GCA_000404065.3. Taxonomy (NCBI): domain Eukaryota; kingdom Viridiplantae; phylum Streptophyta; class Pinopsida; order Pinales; family Pinaceae; genus Pinus; species Pinus taeda. The sequence continues at coordinate 43,554 of APFE031719098.1, read as the reverse complement.
ATAAAGTTCTTGGAATTAAAAATGAAATTAGAACCCATCAACTAGAAAATGTGTTGTTTACATTGGACCCCAATAATTTTTCTTCCATTGAGGATTTTTTGTTCAAGTTCAATTTCAAAATGAAAAATCAATTCAACAAAATAATAAGGCAAATAAAAACAAAGGGAAAAAGATCGATAGACATTGCACCTTTTGTAATTGAGTTGGCCACTTAGAATCCAAATGCCTTAAGAAGATGGAAGCCTTGGAAGCAGTAATGAAGAAGCATAACATCCATTTGGAGCACTCTTCAACTTCAACTTCATCTTCAGGAATAACACTTTCTACATGTGGTTTTCAAACATCTTGGTCTGGTTATGCACTAATTGTATCTTCTTCTTCTTCTCATTCTCATGAGTAGCTCATTGATTCTAGAACTTCTTATCACATGGCCAAAAACAAAGCCATGTTTTCTTCTTTAAATGATTGTAAAACCAAAAATAGATATGTTGGCGATGATAAATCTCTTAATGTTGTAAGGATTAGAACTATTCATCTAGACAATGGTCAATTTAATGATGTATTATGTGTTCCTACCTTATCCTGCAACCTGTTGAAGCCTCAGATTTCTGCAGCTCTAACATTGGGTATAAACACTCGGTTCGTACCTTAAGACAACTCCTTTTCCATTTGAAGTGGTGGCTCCGATTGGGGATGATGGGACCGGTTTCCCAGTGTGGGTTTTAAAATGAGTGGGTGGTTTTCAAATTATTGCGATAAGGATAGTGATAACTAAATGGCCTATTCTATCATGCAAATCCCTAGCTAACTTAATCTAATATAAACCCAGGCATTTATGTGTGATATGCGATCTAAAAAGATATCTAGTTGACATGTGATAATAAAGATTAATCATGCATTAAACAAAGGTGAAGACGTGTAAAGATAATTTCTTTGACTAAATAGTTAGTCAAAGAAATGTATAAACAGTATCACATATATCTGATGATCATATATGAAAATAAAAAAATTTAGTTACGCATCATACAATAGTGCAATTAATGTTTAACGGAAAGAACATATCTCAAAGTTCCAACAAAGAAAAATAGTTTGATATTTAAAAGAAACGATCATGTTCCATAATTTCATCAAAGCATTCACAAACTTACAAAAGTGTATTCTTTGCAAATGTTTTTGATAAAATTCTAGACCCTTCTCTAAATGCATGAGAAGGGTATAAGTACTATTCTAACTAATGTTCAAAAATAGATTATACAAAAAATTGAGAAGGTTTCAAACAACCTTCCTCCTAACTAGTTAGCTAACTCTAAAAATAAAAGTGACTTGATGAGAAGAGGCTATGATGATGACTGGTTGTTTGCCAGCTTCTCTTTTAAATCACATATATCGGCCATCGGTTTGACTTGAGGATGTGCCCCAAACTGTGTTCTGACTTGTCCAGCGAAAATAGCATCTGTGAGTGGTGGCAGCATCCGCTGAATTGAATGGAGTGAGTAGTTCAGGGTCATGATTTGCCTATGTTTCTTGACAAGGTATTGCCAATATGCCTCCCAGTCAGTCTTTGCTAACTTTGAGGTTGCTTCCCTTTGAATTTCCGCTCTTTTCTTCCAACTTTTATGCAAGTCATTTAAATCAGGCAGTATTTTTGGGTTGCCTTCTTTCACCAAGTTGGTGGCATATGAAGTGTGGTTTACCGCTTTTACTATGTTCTTCGACACCTCGGCTGCTCTTGCCACTGCTAATTCAGCTTGTTTGATCTTCACATCCTAGTTCGTGAATAGAATGTCCTTATGTGTCTCCTCGATCTCAAGACAAATTACCCCTCGTTCCCTCTTCTGTTTCTTGCCACTCGATGAATTTTGAGATTCTTGTGTTTAGATCAATAAATTCAGTTCTTTGGTCAATTGCCTTATCTGCTCGCTGGTCATTGGTGATCAGATAAGCAAAGATATGTGACATCTTTTGGAAAAATTGTTCTTGCTGTTTTAATAGGAGGGAATTTAGCTCTAGTGCCTCTTTGATGAATTCCTCGACAGTAGGGACATCTTCATACTTTGCCATGGCCTCTTGCAATTCTTGAACTTGTACTTTCTTTGCAGAAATCTCTGCTTTATGGCTTATCTTTACCACTTCCATATTCTGTGGTAATTGAGCGATTTGTTCAACATCTTGTTGGTTCACATTTTCTTTTTCAACTTGCAGCTGTTGCTTGAGATGCACTATCTTCTCGTCCTTTTCCCTTAACAAAATAGATATCTCGGTAGCTTTATCCATGGTGGTAGTCGCATATGCCCCTGTAAATTGCGACAATCTGGACAAGTTTTCAACTGGATTAGAAAGAATATCCTTCCAGACTATGTCCGTCGGCTCATTCCCAGGTGGGATCTCAGGTGTCTCTGCCCTCCTCCTTTTCCTCTGTCTCCTCACTACAACATTATGAAGTGGGTTTAGAACACATCTAAAGAAGGAATTTCAGTCACCTTTAGGACAATTTCTGAGGTGGGCAAAGCAGGAATGATTTCTATCTATTGTGAACTTGTCCCTTGCTCATTCATTGGCTCAGACTCTATAATCTTCTGGGTATGTAGGGGAGTGTGATATTCTGTGGTTTCCTGAACATCTGTTGTCTTAGGAGTGTCTAGTAGTTTTTTATTGAATTGATTCCACCCCTGCTCCAAACTACTACTTTTGATCTCATAATCGATATTTTTGGTTGGGTTGCTCATACCCTACTTTTCGGCTAACCTCCTGCTAGATTTCGTTATATTCTCGGTGTCTTGGGCCCTCCCTGTATCCAGTGCTTTCCCTCTATCCACTTGAGACTCTATGCAAGAATTAGGTCCCTCGTTGTTGACAGTCACACTAGGTGTAGGCTTGTCCTTGATTTTTAACAAATGCAGTAGAATTATTTTGAGCCTTTTGTTTCTGAACTCCTGAAAGCTTTCAAAATCTTCAGGATTCAGATTTGCCTTTGCCCGCTCGAATGCTTATTCAAAGGATTCAGCTGATTGTAAAAGGTCTATTAATTATTGGCCTCATGGATATAAGGCTCGATCTTTATTGCAGTAGTAATGTTATGTGCTATTTTGTCTGGATCAAATTGCCTTTTTCGGCAAAGTATGGAGCTTGAGGCTTTCTAGGTTTACTGACTCCTTGATTGCATGGTTAGATTTTGCTAATGAAAAGGAACTGCACCAAATAAGAAAAGATGGCCATAATGACTTTTTTCTCTCTTTTAGGGTCTTGGTCAATCCTTTTCCCATAGTTTGGTGGGCTATTTCTTTTGCTAATAATTTATCAGAGGCATACAAATGGAGGACATGCGGGTCCATTGTAATGCCAAAAACCCTGATGTATGTAAACCATTCTTCAACAAAATACTTGCCCACTACAAGAAGGTTTGTAGTAGCTTCTTTGGAAACCCTGGGGGTTTTCTTATTAAAAATTATTTGACGCAATGGAAAAATAACATGGCATATTTTATAAAAATGGGGAATATAATGGGATTCCCAAATCTGTTTATCGTTGAGATGGATAGGGTAGGGGTCCTGCAAGGTCCATTTCCAACCCATGATTGGAAATTTAGTGCAGAAATAGATGGAATCCATGATGTAGACATTGAAATAAAATGGAGGAAGGTTCTCTACGAAGGAGGATCTCTTCTAACGATACTCGATGATGATCGTGGCTAGGTTATCAGATAGGATAGTGGCCCAATTCATAATGTGGGAATTGACACGGGCATCAATTAAAGGAATCCATTCTATGGAAAAAATAGCATTGTTAGGTAATCCATATAGCCTACATAACATAACAGCTGCATAGTTGTAGGAGTTTACTAAAGAGGCTACAGGATTCATACCTGTTTTGTCAAATTTGAACTTGTTCTCCAGTACCCTCCAGCCCTGGATCATCTTGAAAGGTTCTTTGTTTTTCTTTGCAAAGTTTCCTAGGCATGACTTGTCATATATGTCCTGAGAGTCAGGTATATGGTACATTTGCTTCAGGTCTTCGGCTTTGAATGACCCCATGAGCTCCATCTGCGAGTTCTTGAATTATCTGTCTTCAATAGTGAGATTTTCCACCACCCACATAATCATATCGATATAGGGGAGGATCTTCGTTATAGGTCCTATTCTGTGAAGGAAAGAACAGGAAGCATCTTTGAATTGGACTCCCGAAGGTTTTATTGAATCAGTGATTGCCTTTACGTAAAATAATTTTGGAACGCTCATCCTCAAGCCTGTTGTATATGAACTTCCATGTTGTCGCTCTCCCATCGGCGCTGCAGATTATATCTGAGAATATAGGAGACATTTCTGATAGCTCAGACTCTGTAATGCTCAGTTTCTTTTTCTTTTGCATCACCTTCCGCAATGACATGTCTTTTGAAGCTTGCCTAAAATGGAAGAGATATATTAGCGCAAACAATATAGGGCAATTAAGGCTGAAAGCTCTCTGAAATGACTTTGAATCGTGGGAGGATTTGAAATGAGATATTCAGCATTAACTAGCCATAACTTAAAACAACATTACTTCTCCTTGAGCTACTAAACATAAATTACCCTATCAAATCATTTATTATTATATTGAAAGACAGTAACTTCCCACGCTTGGTGCTTTATTCGCGCATCGCAACTTTTAAACATTGTAATATAGCGTTGCCTGCTTATAATGCGAAATGCAATTGCGAAAATCACAACATCGCATTTCGCAAATCGTTAAAGGATGACACAATGACATGCCTTCTTTATTTGCAACTCTGCGAAGTGCGATCGCATGTTCTCAAGGCGTTCTGATCGGTATATCGCAATGGGGGTTCTCATCACATATCACAATTCGGGATTTACTTAAAGATGTTTATAATTATTACATGGAAAAAATGTGAAATGCGATTTGCGACAAAGATCCTAAACTTAGGTTGTTTTCTGAGAGTTTTCAAGGCAATTTCTTAGAGTCAGGATTTATTTTTCAAAGACTAAAAAATTAAAAAAAAAAAAGGCCCCCATTTATATGTCAAATATCAACTATTATTTGTATAAATGAGGGGGTTGTTACATAGTACAACACAACCTTCTATCTGTATATCAGATAACTCATTCAAGTGAAGGTAAAATCGTTGAATTTTCACCTCATGATGTTGTAATTAAGGACCTACGAGATCCTAAACAGATTTTAGCTACTGGCATTGTTGATGATTCTACAAGGTTGTATAAGTTTAACAACTTTGGGTCATCAACTCTTCCCTTGGTATTTGTTGCTCATAATGATGAAGTGAACAAACTTTGGCATGAGCGATTTGGTCACTTAAACTATCGCTCTCTTCAAAATCTATGTAAGGAAAATATGGTGACAAGTCTTCCTGTGGTATCTTGCGGAGATGGTGTTTGTTTCGAATGTGTACTCAGAAAACATCATCGAGATAGTTTTGAAAAATGTGCCTCTTGGCACGCCTCAGCCCTTTTACAGCTTGTGCACAATGATTTATGTGGTTCAATTCTAGTTGTTTCATTCTCTGACTGCAAGAATTTCTTAACTTTCATTGATGATTTCTCCAGATGCACTTGGGTATACTTCTTAAAACTCAAGAGTGAAGTCTTTAACATGTTCTTGGACTTTAAGGCCTCTGTTGAGAAACAATTTGGACATCAAATTCTTAAGTTAAGATCTGATCATGGCGGAGAATATGTTAACAACAAATTCATCAACTTTTGCACTGAGCATGGAATTCAAATGTAACATATTGTTCCATATACTCCACAACAAAATGGTGTAGCTGAAAGGAAGAATCACACATTAAAGGAAATGGCTAATTACATGCTTCAAGCTAAAGGACTTAGTCTTAATTTTTGGGTAGAAGCAATTAATTGTGCAAATTAAATAGTAAATTGCACACCTACTAAGATTTTAAAGAATCACTCCAGAAAAAGCATGAAGCTCAATTAAACCAGATGTAAGTCACTTTCATGTTTTTGAAAGTGAATCATGGGCCCATATTCCTGATGAGAAGCATAAAGCCTTAGAACCTAAGCGTGAAAAATGTATTTTTGTTGGATATTCTGAAGATGTCAAAGGATATAGACTTCTTCCACCTAAATCCAAAAATGTTATCATTAGAAGAGATGTAAAGTTCGCTGAAAATATATCAACCTATGAGCCTAGTTCGGCGGATGTGCCACCTCTCTCTATTCCTTCTACTTCTAAAAATATTTATTCTTCAGATGATGACAACGAGGATGACAGTCCTCCCCCACCTTCTTGGGATCCTCCTTCAGCTCCTCATATTCCAAAATGGGTTCGTGCTACTCGGGATGCAACAGGTTCTCTTGCAGGTGATCCTACAGATCAATGACATACACATTCTCAGTTCGATAGAGCCTCTTCTTTATTGGCTCAAGCTTTAACGAATTATGATCCTGACACTTTTGTAGAAGCTTCAGGCCATCCAGATAGGTACGCAACTATGAATGAAGAATATCGTTCATTATTAGCAAATGATACATGGGATCTTGTTCCTCTTCCAAGGGGACAAAAACTTGTTAGATGAAAATTTGTTTACAGAACCAAGTTTGGACCAAATGGAAAAGTTGGTATAAACATAAAGCTCATCTTCTTGTTAAGGGTTTTCCACAAGTTGAAGGCGTTGTCTATACTGAAATCTCCTCCCCTGTTATCAAAATAAACTCTATCCACCTTATTTATTCCCTTGCTACCTCTTTCAAATGGGAAGTCCATTAGATGGATGTTAAATCTGTGTTCTTGCATGGGGACTTGCATGAAGAAATCTATATGGAACAACCTCTTGGCTTTATACAAACAAACTTCAGCCTTGTATGTCGGCTTAAGAAATCCCTTTATGGTCTGAAGCAAGCCCCTCGAGCTTGGTATGCCAAAATGGATAGCTTTCTTTTAGATACTGGCTTTTCTAGGCGTCATTCTGACAATATTGTCTACACCAAGAAAGTGGGTAAGTCTCTTATCATTCTTGTTCTTTATGTTGATGACCTTATCCTTACTGGTAGTGATCCCAACCTTATAAACCATGTGAAGTCCAGCCTTAAAAATCAGTTTGAAATCACAGACTTAGGACACTTGCATTATTTTCTTGGTCTTCAAGTCTTGCAACCCAAGGAAGGTATTTCCCTTTCCCAGTCCAAGTATGTCTGTGATCTTCTACGCCACTTTCACATGGAATATTGTAAGCCAACCCCTTCTTCCTTTCAGTCTGGAGCTAAACTTTCAGTCACTTGTACTTCCCCTGAAGTTGATGCTACCTTATATCGTCAGCTTATAGGAAAACTTTTGTATCTAAATCATACACGTCCCGACTTTTCCTTTGTTGTTGGTCTTATTGCTCGGTTTATGCAAACCCACATGAAAGTCATTGGAAAGCAGGTAAAAGAATACTTCGTTATGTTCGAGGTAAAGTTCAATTTGGGATTCATTTCAGTGCAGAAGCATCTCCTCTATTGGTTGGTTTCACTGATTCCGATTGGGCTGGTGACCCCGATGATCAAAAGTCTACTACAGGTTATGTCTTGACTCTTGGTTCTGGACCTATTACACGGGCTTGCAAAAAACAAAGTGCCATTTCTCTTTCTTCAACAGAAGCAGAGTATCGCGTCGCCGTAGAAGCTAGTCAGGAAGCCCCGCGGCTTCGTCATATCCTGTCAAAGTTTGGCTTTCAGCAGCAGCATCCGACTACACTTTGGTGTGATAATCAAAGTGCCATTCAACTATGAAAATATCCAGTCCACCATCAACGCAACAAGCACATTGAACTACACATGCACTTCATCAGAAAGCTCATTCATGATCATGTTCTTAAAGTGCAATATTGTTCAACTGATGATAAAGTTACAGACATCTTTACAAAGGCTCTCACAGAGGCGAAGTTTACTAAACTTCAATTTATGGTTGGAGTTCAGGAAGTTGTCACTAAGGGGGGATAGGCTCTAATGCCTCCTTCCTTCTCTTATTGTGTCATATTTGTACATCCTTCAATCCCATCCCAAGTTGTTCTTAAGGGGGGATGTTAGGATATTCCGACACATAGGAAATAGTTAAGTATAACTTGGTCTAGTGTATAGTTAGGTAAATTGTGTTTCTTTACCATGTACTTTTTGTAACTTACAATCCGACAGTCGTGATATGTTCTATACATGAAGTGATCCGACGGTTCATTCTTTCCTCAATATTACCGACCCTTGATCCATGGCTTAACACCCGATTGGCCCATGATCTTTATTTAAAGAGCATGGAGGGTCATTTGTAAGGTGACCGTTCATGAGAGAAGCTTATGTAAATTTTATTTCTTTTACATTAATAAATTGCCTGAAGTGGTCGCGTTGGCTCAGGCCATGGATTGTTTCCCTCTTTAAGGGTTTTAACCACGTCAATAATACTAGTGTATTGATCTGTGATCTATTTGTGAACGGTGCCTTTTGGTGTTCTATCTGAGGAACTTACCCTGTAAATTCCTACAAACTAAATGTGACAACCTATTTCTTTCACTAAAACTAGTATTCCCCATACCCTTTTCCCATTTTCTACTACCTTGTTCCAAATTGCTAACTTCAAATAATCGTCAAACACAAGAGATTTGCAACCATCATGTTCATGAGTTTTCGTGAGACACATTATGTCTCTACCTTTCGCAATAGGCCCTAACCCAAGTCCCCTCCTCCAAGGCAACCTCTACAATTCCAACAAACTAAACTTAGGTAAACCTGGGTAGGATTTGACCGCTACACAATTTGGCACATAAGACTCAAATTTGAGTCTTCACCTCTTTTCGTCCATACTGATGTTGTTGTTTCCCCCCTATTATCAGATTCTCAGTTTTTTCTTTACTACCAGTGTATTGCCTTGTTTTGCTCTGAGACCTAAACACTACAATAACTGCTTTACCATTGTACAACCATGCCCTTTTCCCTTCTGTTAGTGTCAGTCTTTACAGCCTTCCTCCAGTGATCAAACATGCTCTTACAAAGTTATTTTGAAGTGTCAAGGTCAAATTTTGTCATTT